>JAAVUB010000590.1:0-27105 GCA_014898885.1 Fusarium lyarnte (nom. inval.)
AGATAATCTTAATGTTTCCTCTAGTTACCTTATCATTAATAGGATTAAATTCTCTAACTAATAAAGCGGAATATTTATCATAATACTGGTCTTTTATAACTTGAGATACATCAGATACCATACATGCCACAGTGGCCTGGTTGATGCAATGAATAGATAGTGGAGGCTTTAATTCACCTGAAGTCGCCGGTAGGGTAAGAATGGGGTAGAAGGCTTACACTGGATATCAACTTGGACCCTTATCCCATTTCCATAAGTTTGCAGAAGGTATGGTTTTGGTGAAATTAGATCTAAGTATTATAAACACATTATCTTAAATGCAGTATAAGATGGCCCTGTCTAGTAATGACAGCATATGCCAGAACCGAAAAGATCCAACACTTGAACACATACCAACTTGCTTAGTATAGGGAAAGCAGCAACCTATGCTACGTTACTCAAGGAGTGCTAAACGTGTGATAGAGATGCACAACTCGGTGTAACACCGTATACTACAAATCAGCTGTGCCATCGCCATAGCCATCGAATAAGTGAAGCCGCCGTTAAGAAAAAGATCTATTGCCATCAAAAGGGGGTGGACTTGACATACGGGGTCACTGATGTAATGGCAACGGGCATCAGGCCAGTAGGATACTCGTGTATTGGAAGCGGTAACGATACGCAATACTAATATAAGTTTAAGTAATACCTTTACCCTAAGAATTTAACTAAATACAACTATAAATATTAGATACCAGTCTCTTCTACCCAGCTGCCTGGTATCACTCTTGATTTCCAAACACCCTCTTTTCGCCCTGCCTTACGCCGCTTGCGATTCTGTTTCCTCTCAAAACGACTGTCCATAAGGACCATCTCACGATTCAGCCAGTTAATATCCTCTTTGCTAACTTCGTTCCAGTGCGATGGATATTGTTGCAACGGATACCAAAATGGCCATCCGTTCGAGAACTTCTCATCTTCATCGACAAAATCCCAGGTCTGCCCTTGCTTCCAAGCTTTGTACTGCTTTATGCATTTCCCAGTGGTCATGTAATAACTAAAGAATGTGACTGGAGTCATAAAGTGTTGAAATTCGTTCAACAAATGCCTTGCAGGGCATTCTTTTTCGGCGATCTGAACCCAACATGGAAGTTGCCTACCTCTTGACTCCATCATAGTCAGGACTCGTCTGTAGTTCGAGGTAGAAGAGTTCTCCTTTATCCAAGGTGGGTCTTCCTCCCAACTCGCAAAGCAAAACTCAGTTTCGACCCTCACGTGATCGTCCGTGTTGACGCCAGCTAGTTCCAGCATGTCTATCCAGTAATGCATCCGGGCCAAAATGGAACCACTATCGTCGTGATAATGTAGTATCCCTACAAAAACACCATTCAACCTTGGCAGTGAAGGGCGCTGATGAACGTCCAAGCCTCTAGAGATAGCGTCAGCCACTAAAGTAGCCCATCCCTTCACATGTTTGATTTCGAGACGCTTGAAGTGATCCCTGATGTATTCCCAAACAGCGTCATTGAAAGGTTGCCACTCGTTGACAAAGTACTGTCGACAGGCTTCTATGCACAGCCTTGTAACGGCGGGTATTCGAAATGCTGTTAAAATCTGGCCAAACTCTCCGGGGGTAATAAAATCTTTCCGTAAGTTAATATATTCAATAACTTTTGTCGGATCTTCAGCATGATCCAGTAAGAAACTAAAAGTACGACTGGAAAGATGTGATCTGGAAAGTTAGTGTACGACTCAAAATGACTGCATCTTGATGGTATTTACCTAGTAAAGATATCAGAAGTCTGATTCGTGAGAAACTCAAGAAGACGGCTAGCTCTTGTCAGGACCGCTAACTGCTTATATATTAGAAGCTTGACTATTTGATAATTTAAAAAGGATCGTACACCTAATAAGGATGTTTCATAATCTGGATCGTAATCAAATGTAGACAAAATCGTGGCAGGGGTAAGTATGCCCTCCCTAAAGAGCTGTTGAACCTCTTCAAGATTGTCATTCTCGAAAGCCTGTGTTACCTTTTCACCGAAGAGACTTCCTTTGTTGAAGAGAGAAATGACGCGAGGTAGTTGAAACGAAAAGCTAGAGGGGGAAAGTCCTCCTTGTTGCATCGAGAATTTTACATGCCAGTTCAACAACGATATGCCCAAGGTGACGGTAGAATCGTTCTGGACTGTAGAGAATTCAGGGCTTGTTAGTATTATGCTCTTTGCCTGCGCCTTTGTCCTCTGAAGAAAGGCCACTCCATCCCAAGATTTTCTCCAGGTCTTAGTAGTAACGTTCGACTTATGTCTCCTAGAACGAAGCGCTCCAGGTGACGTCAAAGCCACCTCAGAACATGTGTTTCCAGGAGTCTTTAACGAACCGGTAGTTGCAGAAGACGATTCCACTGCCTTCTGAGGCGGCCTTATCTTCAGTGCCCTATACCATTAATATATACTTGACCTGGGCCAAGATATCGCTTACAAAGTCAATGACGTTACTTGCAACTGAAGCAAAGACAGCAAACCATCCAGCTCATCGGTACAAGCGTGTAGTTGGTCCCTGTGATGCAAGAAGCGTAAACCAATAGTTTTAAGTGGATTTCGGCTTGGTTTCTGCTTGACATAAACCAGAACAAGAATCCGGTGAACGTCGGAGACTTTCTCATAGCAGGCCGAGATTATGCGGTATAGACTGCTGGAAAGGATTTCTACCGAATGACCTCGGGATTGACACTCATCATCAAGCCCTGGAAGAAGTTCCTTGAGCGAGCCACAAATGGTTTCGATGTAATCGAGCTTATTGAGAAGACTCTTAAGCTGCGTTTCTGCTGATTTATATGCCGAGGCCAGGTCTCTGATTGACTTTGTCGTTTGTATTAGCTGTAGCACTAGCGGAATGACGCCTATGGCTAATGAAGCTGGATCCATTTTAGATTTTAAAATACTTTACAAAGTGTAAAAAGAAAAGAGTTTGCAGAGGAGAAAGCCGAACTGTCTGATTTCAAGAACCAGCCTGCATGCAATGACTCTGAAAGCGGGGTAGTCTGTTGTGTTTTCATTGGACATTCCCCACTAAAGCCAACGCTGCAAAAAAGCCCTTGGAGGCTATGTAAGAGGACAATTACAAACGGCCATTTCAACCCCGCCAAGGACTGCCACGTCTTTACTGGGAAGCATGATTTTCCGCAATTCTTTCTAGCCCTCGACGGCGGAACTCTACTCTTGTGGTTCGGCCGGGAGGTAGCTTGGCTTCGGTTGACGACTCGCCTTATTCGGGGAATGGGCTCTTTTGCAATCAGAACATAAATGAACTTCTCGAGATCGCACTTATCAATCTTGTCTCCTCGGTTTGACCATGAAGACGAGAGTCTTAAAGAACCATTGGACGCATTGCGACAGAGAAGAACACAAGAGTTGGACTTCAACCCCTAGTCAATTCTTCGACTGCAGGCCGAGTTGAAGTGGAGCATACGTGATCTCAATGCTGCCACATGTTGCTTCCCAAGCCTTGAACTTAACCTATTCCTTCTCCGCCCCCTCAATACGTCCTCAAGGTCATCGCCACTATTGTCGAGTTGGCCAGGCCTGTGGACGCTGAACAGGTTGTTGGCGACTTGATTGATGATGGGGCTGAGAACAGGATATAAATGGGAGTATTAGTGCTTGATAGTCGTTTTCTTAGTTAAATAGAACGCCGTCAGCTGCAGGCGTCGAAATGCTGGCTGTATCTGACATATAGTCCTTCGGAGCATTGTTGAGATCAAAGTCGTCAGTATCCCAGCATCCTGTTATCGGTTGCATGTCTCGCTCAGGTTTATGGTTGATAATCTTCTGAGGAGGATATACTGTTAATGTAAGTGGTTGCCTGTTTCTGATATGTAAAATGCTCTACTCCTGGAATATCCCTCCAAAGGGCACTGAAATACATATTTCCCTATAACTAGGATAGAAAGACCAGCAAGGATGACTACACCAGTAGCACTATCATGTAGCAATGCGAGCAGGGTGGATTCACTTATTTATATGATCGACTGTCTACTACACCAAGCGACAGCACCAACCGGAAATTATAGAGAGGGCCATGATCATCTCTCTTAGTTGTTGAAGATGAGCGCCGTTGCGCAGTAGGCTCATCGTTGAGCGTCATGCAAGTTGGCTCCCGTTCTTACCATAGGTGACATAAACGGGGAGATGGAGTTCATAGACCAGCCAGTGAACCTTATTCCAAGCCATAGGGCAAGTACGTGAGGGACAGATTTTCAAGCATAGGATGTGGCTATGTCACGAGTAAAATGTAAGAGAACATCGGATTTTGGATGAGAAGATTATATACAAGGCCATCCACTTTCTTCTTCAGCTCGATATCCCGCAGGTTGCTGAAGTAGCAGTCGTACTCCCTCTCTAGACCTGTAGCGGTCTCCTTCAATATGGCGTTTTCTTGCTGAAGAGAAGTGGCAGCAGCCTTTGCAACTCCGGGTCCACCACTAGGGCTACCGCTTACTACACAGCGAGCGGCGCTGGGAGTTCCGGTGTCTTAAAGGCAGCGGCGGCTGGTCGGGGTAGTGATAGAAGTTGCGCTACCTCTCCTCCCTCCGAAGCTTGCTGAAGTAGTAGTCGATGTCTCTCTCCTAGGTCAGACTCGACAAGGCCAGAAGCCACTTCTTGGACTCAGGCGATGCTGTCGATATAGTCAATGTCATTCTTGTCTGCGGAAGTCATGTGTGCCCTGACTATCCAAGTATCCATGCTAATGTTATCGCTTTCCTGGCGCGTAGGCATGCCAACCGCTTGGCCTGCCGCATCTGAGTTGCCATTAAAGTCGTAGATCCCTCCATCGGTGCCAGCACAAGTCATTCTGGGGGCCACAGTCTGTGTCGGTCCTATCACATCGATGGAATGTCCCGTCTCAGTTCGTACACAGCCACCGCTGTCCCACACGATCGAGATTTAGCTGCCGCAGGGAGTCGTCAGAGGAAAATACCCACGGAGGATCATTTCTTTTCGACGCACGATAACTCAGGAGGTTACAGCATCAAGTATTTCCGGGGCCATGATCTGCTTGAGGATCAGGCCGCTCATCGTGAATTAATTCGTATCAGTCACTTTCGCTATCGCCGTGGTCACCATTGCCACGTTGCGCAGTGTCTCTGATGATATGCTCCACTGGGAGTATGTTGTGAGGGTTGTTCCTTCTCCCGATGGCACGGATCATAGCGATAGTGCTTGAGTGGTGGTGCATGTGCTCGTGAGTCGTAGAACGAGGAATCGGTATGGCGCTGAACATCCTGATAGGAGGCGTACCCTTGAACCATGTCTGGTAACCGACAAGCTAGTCTCAGCACGCTTTGTCATTTTGCTGTACCTGTTGTGACTGACTATACCTTTCACCTGCTCCCGTGGCTTGATATATGGATCAAGTGTCTTCTGAAATGTCTAAACCGTCCCAGAAGGATCTGTTGTTGTGATGGCTGTACTAAGGCGAGAGAGCTTCTGAACGTGTTCGAGCTTGTCTTCCGTCCACGACGCTCAACAACAGGATTAGGTGTACCACAAATTGACTCCCCATCACGATGATAGTAACAGCCTTCTCGGCCGTGTTGGTGTTCCCGGCTGTGTTACCAATCGTGTCGATGATGTCGATCATGCTGTGAAATGAGCGCAGCCATTGCAGCTGCTGGCACACTCCTCGTCATTGCGATCGATCGTAGGTTGAGTTCTCAAAGGGAGAGGGTAAAGAGAGGGCGTTGGTAATGAGTAAATGCTTCATCTCCACGAGATTCCCGCCAAACTAAATTTAAGGCGGCCCTGCACTCTGACCACCAATTCCTTTACTGACCAGTCAAGCATGGTGCTAAAGCTCGGAATTCCAAGGCTAAAGCGAGGACCCTGGATCCAAAGTCAACTAGAAATAAACCTCAGCGCATGGCTACCAGTCCCGTGACCATTCCTGACAATGGAGACTCCCATGCCCCCTGAAGATGAGAACATCTGCTCTAGTGGTAATGCGCCTACCAGAGGCAAGTCTCTGGCTTCTTCTAACCGTGCTGCACCACAGGATCTATGGCCTGCTCCCAAACGGCTGAGGAGACATAATCCTACACTAGATTTCACAGTCGTAGACGTGCCGGCTATCAATGTCACTCCGTAATTTATGAAGAACCCATCTGTGCCTATCGCCGCTCTGACGGTTGCTTGCTGCGAGTGTATCGAGAAGTGGTGGACTGACTCTCCATGGGTTTGTGAGATGACTGAGTCTCGAAGTAGGTAGGTCTTGCCTTAGGATAGCACAGCAATATCGACGAAGGGAATACGTTGGATGTCAACCCTTCACCTCCTTTTCCGTAATGTCTGACTTGATCAGAACCCTGAGGTCTGGTGCACCATTTCAAGCTCTGTGTTGATGAAAACCTCGATGCAAGCGACAAGGCACTATTAACCGATTCACCGCTAGACAAGATCAAGCTCGAGCTTTCGACCGAGATAGACCGTCTCAAGGAAGAACTCACCCAGGGGAGGGCTGCGTGCGAGGCCTTGGAGGACGATCTCTGGGATGAGAAGTCGAAGAGAGGTGCCCATCAGTCTGGAACTTGGGTTCTCTGCGACAGACTTGACAAGATCTTCAGAGCTGAGCACGATTCGAATGATCAGGTTAGTGATAGAAAGGATGATGATGCGGGAGATAAGGATCCTGTGCAGGACAAGGCTTAGAAAGCTCATGATGCCGGTGGTGCGAACTAGACTCGATGTTGCCGTTTCTTTGTCACTTTAACAAAGTCTGATAATTTGACTTATTACTTTTCGAAATAAGTGATATGAGGGATTAGTAATACTTACGTTTAAACATGGAAGTCTTTTTATTACCTACTTGCGTAAACAAGATCTTCAACAGCCTGCCGTTCCTTGCCCACCCACCGTCGAGCTCTATGATTAGCATTTGTAGACTGATACTCGAGGCCCCGGCCAATCTAAAGATACGATGGACGACCACCCCTCGGATGATAGGCTTCTAGGCAGAGGTAAATAGGGTTACCGTCCAACCCACTCTTAGGCACGTCAGCAGTGGTAATACAACTGAATACTTAAAACCAAATCACTCTATCAACCCAGGTAGAGAAAGATTCCATTTCTCCCAACGCGGAGCACCTGATATGCGACGTACAACACCCCAGCGCTCAAGCTGCCGGAGAATATGGGCAATAACAGAGAAAAGCAAGACCGTCTCTGCCAGAAAGTCAAAAACATCGACAGAGGGTGCACCACCAAGTGAAAGTGCATAGCACTTCCTCACCAGCGCCCTTTTTCGGTCAGAGGGGTAATCAATAGTTCTTGGCCGACGAATTTAAAGCTAAACATACCCTCTTTTTCATTATTTCGAGTATGCATTGGGCATCATTGAGGTTGGATTTCCCTAGGTTGCCTTGCTTCTGTTCGAGGTCTGCTTTGCCGTTCTTGAGTATTTCATTGGATTCTGGTTCTTTTCTGGCTGCTTATTGACGTTTACAGGTAGCCGAGGATCAACCATCACCACCTTCTCTAGCTGTTCTATTAGCATGTTAAGAAATTCGTTTTCATCTGTTTCTGTACCCCGCTTATTTGGTTCTCACCTTATTCTCTCACCTAGTGTCTGAGTTGTAATTGTGGCTGTATGAACTACAGAGCCCTGCATTTTATAATCCCATGGTGATCCCGAGTTTGATATGTAAAAGCTCTCATAGCCTCTTCAGCGAATTAGGAGTTTCTTTATCTACCGTTCTATCGGGCGTCGTTTTTGCCAGCTTTCAGAAACTTCTCAGACTAAAACCCTATGTCGAGTTTGCTTATTGAAATTTGGTATGAGAATGGTTTTGGTCTAAAAGACATCGTTTGTCAGATTGTTATGAGAAGACCCGACTGGTGTATGTAGATTAGGACATCGAAACGGCACTACAGCGGGTATAAAGTCCACTATTCAGTCTAATGTTATCTAACTTGCTCCGATATGAATAATCACGGCATGTGAGTTATAAATCATCACAGCCATTGAGGCACCAGTATCAAAGTTGGGTATCAACCTGACGCTATCGGCAGCTGATCGAGGTACCCACAATATCTTCTTCGAACCTCTCATGAGCCATGCTTCAGTAGTAGTATACCTCAATGCCAGGAATTGTTGATTCCAGACAGCTGGTTGCTCATTCTTATTCCGACCGTAGACTTCAAACCTCTCATCCTCTACCCCTTCCTCGGCTTCTGTAAGCCTTTCGAGATCCAGGTCTAGAACACCATAGCCTACATCTATTCGAAGGCTGGAGCCCGTGTCGAATCTGGCATATGGGGCAATATTCCCCAGATAATATGTCCTAAGGCATGTGCTGAGACTCACGTCCAGGATACTGACACACGGTTCTCTGATGATTGGTCGCCACAACACCGCCAACAAACCACTCGAATTGAATGACAAGCAGTTTGGAGTTCCTTCCATGGTCCATTTAGTCCTTCCTCCACCCACGTGCGCTGATGCCCAAGTATATAATTCATTTTGTTCAGTTGGCGCAATTGCGATACGGCCGTCAGCGGAAGCAGCCATACAAAGACCAAAAAACCAGCACTGAGATTCAAATGTACGCAAGCAATCGCCCGTCATTGGGTCCCAGATCCTTATGATGCCATCTGCGTGGTTGGCAGATACAAGATGACCTGACGGACCAAATTCAACAACGATGCCTGGTATTTCAGTATCATGAGCGTGCCCTCGTAATTTGTGAAGGCAAAGGCAAGAGTTAGTGTCCCAGACGTTGATCAATCCACGTCTATCAACGAAAGCATAATGGTGGTATGGTGAAAATACTCCAAAACGTTTAGCATCTGCTGAGCCAGAGATGTGAAGTTGGCGGAGCGTATTGTCAGTCGCCACAGTAAGAATCTCATTGTCCCTGAGATCTCTGCATAATTCGAGCTGTCCATTTGGTCCTGGGTTGATGTGGTGAACTGGGTTGAATGGCTGATCATAAACGACAGTGGTTTCGCTTGATATTAAACCAACGTCCAACATTTTGAGCGATCCCTGGTCTAAGAAGGCCAGAGTAGTTCCACTTACATAGCATACAGAAGGCCATCTAGTTTGTTCTGTTGGTATTCGTCCGATTTGCGCTTGATTTGTCGGGTCACACAGAATGACTGCATCATCTGTGACCATAGCAAATGACCGGCCATCAGGTGCCCATGCCATGGCGGCAAGATAATGACGCCCAATCATATGATGCAAGTCTGCAAGCATTTCCCCGTCCCATAACCACAACCCTGCGCTACTTAGTGCAATGAGGAGGCGCTTGCAGTCAGGATCTAGAGCTGCCTGATAGTCACGTCTCCCAATAGCAAGAGGCGCACTCGCTATCAGGTCGCCTGTTCGGGGATTGTGAACAAAGACTTTATGTATGTGTCCTGTAAGACGTCGTGTTGACCTGATTGAGAGAAGACATGGCGCGCCAGATTTGGCGATGCCAAAATCGATCCACTCCATCCTTCCTTCTGGATAT
Source organism: Fusarium lyarnte (nom. inval.) (assembly GCA_014898885.1). Lineage (NCBI taxonomy): Eukaryota > Fungi > Ascomycota > Sordariomycetes > Hypocreales > Nectriaceae > Fusarium > Fusarium lyarnte (nom. inval.). Next base: position 9,494 of record JAAVUB010000590.1, read on the forward strand.
TGTAGATCTAGAGTGTATTTGCCAGATCCACCCCACGGATCCAAGACTTGCACATACCCAGACAATGTAAACACAATGAGAGACATCCTGTCGTGAGAGATGACCACGGTGCCAGAGCGAAACTCAAAAGTTTGTATGGTCTCGCCAGTGTATATGTTCCAAATTAGAACATTTACTGTCCCAGAAGGGTAGCCACTCACTGTCGCCAGATGCTTCCCTTCAGCATCAAAGCCTAGAATTGATAGGACCGACTCGGGGCTCCTGATCTTTCTAACGATCTCTCCGGTAAAACTGTCCAATATGAGTATAGTGGTTCCGTCACTGTGTGTCACTGCAAGCCTTTCACCGCCAGGTGACGCTCTAAGTTCACTAGCTTCTTTCGCAATACTTGGGATATTGAAAAGTAAAGCGTCCCACTGCTGAAAGGAAGACGGAAAAATCCTGATGTTGGCTGAAATTTCGCCAATAAAGGCTTGCCTTACTTTGCTGCGCTCAGGGCAAAATATCAAGGCCGAGTTGTAAAGTTGAAGCGGCACGGTATCACAGATTATCCTATGCGCGAGGGCGAATCTCAAAGCATCTTGAGCAAACTCTTTTAGCTCCTTTGATGCTGTTCCTGGCTGTATTGGGAAATTAACTTAAAGAGGTTGATAGAGGACCTGTAGAACAATACGTACCAAGCCAGATCCCAGTTTCCTGATCGCCCTGATTGCTGTTGAAACACAACGAAGTAGAGACATTGCTTCCAACCAGTACAGATACTTGGTTTTGAGAAACTTTTCAACTAGGATACAAGTTGAAGCACTTTCGATCGCCTGCGGAGTCGATTTGTGAAGGTGATCAACCCAATAAATGCAGCCGTAGCGTATGGAATCCAGTGAGCTAGACGGGGGCTTGGATAGTTCATGGATATAGAGAGCATCTTCATGTAGGCTATAGAGGTTTCTGTGAAGATCTACTTGCATCCTGCCCATGGTACTCTGGAAGATTGCGTGGTGCTGCCCTGTAATGCCTGAAGGAAAGATGTCGAACGACTTTAGCAGATAGTCCTTTACTGACTGATGTACTGCGTAGACGATATTGTTCCGAATGGTCAGAAATGAGCCACAGCAATTAATAATACTGGACAATGCTTCCGGATCAGAGCGGAAGCATTTAAACCTTTCATCGGAAGCAGCTAGCTCTGCCAGGCTCAGGGGCTCAAAGGCAACCGTAATGACGGCAAGGACTGCCTTGCAAAATTCTTCGTCTCTGGAACCGCGTATTTGATTGATCATTCTCTGGTAAAGCTCGTCAAGTCCGGGAGGGAAGGATTCCAAAATGCTCTTGGTGTGATGAGGCAAAGCATTGTATTTTCCCAACTCTTCGCAGACGAGAGAAACCCACAAGAAAGTATCGTTAGCGTTTGTAAGCAGGTGTTGCAGAACGGCGTCACGTGTCGACTCGGTATATCGCTTCCTCTTGGCTAGGTCTTCGACTTTGCGAGCGATGAACTTTTGCACAGCATCTGCAATTGAGGCGTGATTGAGTTCCAGATGTAGTCGTACATTATTCGTCACGCCCTCAAGTTGATTCTCAATTTCGGGCCAGTTACGACTAGAGACAATCCACTTGGATCGCGAGGAAGAGGAGAATTGGGATACCAGGGCGATGAGCCTCTCTCGATCGTCTACACATTCATCCAGAGCGTCGATGACAAAAACGCAATTCCTAGTACTCTCGTCTTGGAGCATTGCGGCCATGATGCTCGATAAGGCTTGCAAAGCGTTGTGGTCGTTGAAGACACCCTTTCCAGCCTGGTCGTACTCCTTGCGGATATGAGAAATGAGATTTGGCCGTGTTCTTGCAAGGAACCAAATGAGACCACGAAGTACGGCAGATGCACTCCGCAGCCGAGGCTCGGCAGCTTGACAGAAGAAGTAGAACACACTTCCAGGTTTAGAGCTTTCCAGTTCGTTAATGATACCGCACAGGAGCATGGTCTTTCCCTTTCCAGGGTCTCCCTTGATCCATAATAAACGGCTTTCATCATCGTTGATCCATTGCTGGTAGCTTTCGTTCTCCATGACCCAAATGTAGGACTCCATGAGTAGACCGCCTTTTGCCTTGATGATAGTTTCCTTGTCATCCTGCGGGTTCGTGATACGTAAATCTCTGAGGCATTCGTTGTCCTTCTCCTCAAGACGAACTCTTTCGGGTCCATACGGCTGTCTCGACAAATCCTTGCAAACAGGTAACTCCTCTAGGAACTCTCTGGCATATGCAGCGGCAGTTAGTGCAGCAAAACTTTGCCATTCCTTTGTCTTGTGTGAATCCGAATAGTCGCAAATACCTCGAACTGGAAGACATGGGCAAATCTCCATCAAGCCTGCAGCTTCCATCTCAAAACATAAAACTTTCAAATCTTCAGTAAGCTTGTCTCGAGTAACGCTATCCTTGATGACCTGGTTACCAGAGGCGATCGCTCCGTAATGAATGACGGGGTCATTCGAGTCCCGCAGTCCTCTTTGTATAAGCTTGGACTGATCACAGCCTACACAGTCGGGTCTTGAGGACTCATGCTGATATGTTGCTATAAACAATCGATCTGCTGTAACTGGCCGTTTGAAGGTTTCGAATTTCTCAGACATCTCCTGTAGGATGGACGGAACTCGGCTAGAGCCGCAATCATGTTTTGATCGCAGGCTAGACACGACAGTACCAATAGAATTATGAACCCTCCAGTGAATGGGCGTACGCTGGAATAGGCCGTCGCCCATAGATTTGCCCATATCATGCTGTATGACTTCTGATGCAACAACGACATCGCCTAAGCGAAGGTCGACTTTGCTTGGTGCTCCACCTCCGATTCCCACCATCAACCCCAGCTGGATATTCTTGAAGGTCCGCGTCATATTCGTGAAGACAGTGGCTGCGTTATTTGTTCCATATTTTCCATTCGGCAGGCATGCAATGGCGACATTATGCTTTCCGATGCGCCCCAGTTCATAGCAATTGATGTCCTTCGCATCTTGGGCCAGGCCCTCATGGACCTCATCTAGCATCGCACGAGCGGCGCTCATCTCTATCGACAGCGCACAGATCCAGGCGACAGTATAGCTGTCCTGCGAGCGGGTGTTTCGGGGCTCATGGTAGACTTTCTTCTGCGGACGAGAGGAGGTTGTTACAGCCTGGGCTTCGTTGCAGTAACGCTTTCCGCCCATGGCGGGGATTTTGTTCGGTCGGCCGGATGTGATGGTCTTTGGCAGTCGTCTAAGGCATTCGGTACAAGGATTTACTGGCTAGTGACGGCGGTTGTTGTCTAGTGGAAAAGTCGTACAGTTCGAGCCTGGGCATGCGGGGATAAAAACGCGACGAGAGAGCCAAAACAAATCAGGCTGTGAGTCTTGACCTTTCACATGTTGCCTTGCTGCGCCACGCACCCAAAGTGGTCGCCTTGTTGGTCATCAAAAATTTGAGAGAAGAGACAGCATACCATTGAATAAAAATAGGATCTATTGCTAGGAATGCCCTGCCTAGCGAATATTACACTATCACATGTGTAGTGAAGATAAGATTTATTAACATTTAGATTCTTTAATCCCCTTCGGTTTAGTACATGGTACTGGGTTTCATCGGTACGGCCCGGATGTGCCCATCACGTAGACTGAAGCGTAAGCACTAGTCTCAAAGTGGTTTTACTGAAGTTGAGCCAGTTACGGGACTCAGAACCCATTTCCCCAGGATTTCATTATCCTCCTCTAAGACCTAATAGGGTTTTCTTAATTATAATCTTGTTGAGAAATATTAGACTTAGGTAATGCTTATACAATCCGTTTACCGCTTTGGCAACAAATCCAACCCACCGTGGAGGTCTTATCCTACCCTGTACACATCCTGATACAATACTAGACACATGGCCCGGGTCAGTCTCTCCAATTTGGCACAATCAGATGACAGCCTCATCATGTTTGGGCATTCCTTTCAAGCTCCCATTCTTAATATGAGCTGTCAGTTAAATTGGGGTTTCACCAGCAACTGCCTCCCGCCCACAACAAAGATTTCGTTCTTGTGCTGCATCAATACTCTGCAAACTTACGTATCGCCTACTAACTCATGCATCAGGGCAAGCCCGATTTTCAGCTAAATGGCACAATATGAATAGTGTAACGATCAAATAGTGAGGGATAGATAGGGCTCATAATGACTGCAGGCAGCTAATAACAACCTATTCAACTTCTATGGCAAGGAATTGTACTCTATATATCATCATCGAGTTCTCCACTTCATATATCCTCATTCTGTTAAACAGGTATGCTCGCTCATCTTCTTCTTGCTCTCCTATCATAACCCTACTGTTGCCGATTCTATCTTCTACTACGCGTGACACAATATGGGGAAGCTAGTCGGCGTGAGAACTCTCTCTGTGCCCAATCCTTTAAAGCAAATACCGACTGAAGCTCGAGCTAGAAGGACTACAAGTCAAATTCAATGGAAACTTCCTCTCAGAGCTCGCCAAAAAGCCATCATAACGATTACACTGGCTTCCTGAGGATCGTGTAGCAATGGAATAACGGCTTCACTCGAATCATACAGCGACATTTCTTGAGGATAGCAGCGATGCATCTTTCAGCCAGCATGCGTTGACAATTGGCCTTGACTTTAGCAGTCTGAATAAAGACCAAAAGGAAGTTGTCAAGGCAAAGATGCGTAATTCTCTGAAGTATATCCTCAATACTCTCAAGGCATCAGGGCAAGTCACTAAGAGCTGGATCCTCAAGGTGACCAGATTGTTCTCGACTAGGCTCGGAACACATGCCAGAATATATGCAGAATACAGGATAGCGAAAACAACCCTTCCTACCCGCCACCACCGGCCGGTCACATTGCATCAAGATCCTCCTTAACCTATTATCTAATGAGAAACGACGACGGTGTCGACCAGGGTGGAGATGGTAAAGCTATCCAACGAAAGCTTCATGACGAGCACCATCGTCAACGGGGCCGTTCTCATCGAGGCCGAGCCCTGGAGACTGGTAATTCAGACACATCGAAGGAAATGCCCCAGGTATAACCCTGCTATTCCTCTTTACTCCGTTCAGCCGAATATTATCGAAGCACATCTGGAACGGGCAGTAGAAGAGCTCTACTGCCAGAAGGTTCATCGTGATCGGGTTGAGGAATATCTCATAAGCATGGCAGACAGAATCAGAAGGCCAGACACTATCCCTAAACATGTACCTCCGATAGAGGTTTCTCGGAGAGACCGAGTGCAATAGGCGCGCTTTAGCAATAAATTGATATTCGTGTCCAAGTCCGTAATCAAACTTACGTGTTACAAAGCTCTCAGCCATTCCATCAACTCCAGCCCCTACAAAGCGGGGCAGCATAATCAACTCTGCTGATGTTGATTTTGGTATGTAGGACTAGGTGAGGAACAATACTGTCAAAATGCAATTCAACGCACCACATCAGCCTCTGCACTTGGCTTATACTTGTTCCCGGTACAGAGTGACAAGCCACAGAAAGCTAAATACCGCATCTATCACGAAGAACTTGAAAACACGTCGGGCCAGGTTTCCCTCTCTCCCACGAGCATGGTATAAGACACTTCAGCGTAATGCTCTGCAGCCAAGCATAGTTCAGGAGAAAGTTGGCGATACACATTCACCAGGTTGTAGAATGCCCATGGCACAGCGTCAGTAGCCATCCCCCATCGTTCAACTTCGAGTCGCGGCCGATCCGTAATGTCATTGGGCGGACATGCAATGATGCTGTATCCCAGAGCCTCGAAGCCCTTGAGGATCATCTTAGCCGCATTATGTAGCTTGTTGTTTTCCAGCAGGTCGGCGCCGAAGGCGAAGTAGGGCTGCCAGAGTTCCAGCCGAATGGCGCAGTCGCTGTTTGTCGGGTAGGTTTCTTCGAGAGCCTTCATGAGCCGACTTGCCTTGGCTACGTTGCCAGAGCCAGGTTGACCAAGAAGCCTCTGGAGGCCGTCAACAAGCACCTTGCGTCTCTCGAAGACGGACCTAGACGTGGCTTTCTTACACAAACACAGCCCGCAGTCGCACGTGAACCCCCAGTTGTTCAAGCCCTTTTGGGCCTCATGGTAAGATTCGAAGCGCACAGGAGCACGATAGCAGAAAAAGAGTTCAGTGTCAGCAGGCAGGTCCCTCGTCGCGCGCACGATTTGCATGTCTCCGATGAAGGAGCGTCGACAGTTGCCCACACAGGAGTGATTGATACGAGAAGCGAGGAGCCAAATACCCGAGGTTGTGTACTTGAAGTCTTTGCCACCCGTCATATCTCTGCTGCCGGATGTTGCCTGGAGGTGTGACTCGCGGCTCGTCCTCGGAGCACCAAAACAATTAAGGGAGACAATCTTTTCTACCAGGAATCTGAGTTTCGGTTAGTCGCCTGGCCTAACTGGTTGACCAGTCAAATTGGCAGAAAACAACTCACGAATCGACTATAGGGGTTCCGTCAGTCTCCAAGACCGTAGTCTTTTGGTAGTCGGCGTGGTGAAGGTCTCCAAACTCGGCGGACAATGACGAGTTGTGGTACAGTTTCTGCACAATTAGAGTCAAGAGACGTGCTTGGCCACCCATTACCATCCTCTTGGTGGCAAGATTCATCAGGATTTTGGTCTGTTTTGTGGATTGTTCATCGCCGGCAAAGCTGTAGGAGAACGCCTTTTCGCAAAGCAGAAGCTCCCCCGCTGAGACCGCCTTGGTGGTGAAGAGCCCTTTGCCCCGGCCAGGCGACTCGCGAATCTCGACCGGAGCTGAGAAGGTGGCACAGTCGATGAAGGGGGGTGATTTTTCCGCCTGCTTGTACATTTGTTTGAATTTGTACTCGCCTGTTCGCTGTTCATTGAGCCGCTCGTTGACCCGATGTTTCTCAGAGCTGGCTGCCTTGTTCTCAGGGAAGGACTGTGTGAGATTTTCCAGCATCTCGAGACTATGCTGATAGTCGCCGAGATCATATAATGCTCGAGCCTTGCGGAAGAGAGATTTCTCGGATGGCATTGCTGTATTGGTGGCTTTCTCGGCATCCAATAAGGCCTGCTTCGGCCGGTCCAGGTTTAGGTTTGCAAATGAGCGGTTGAGGAAAGCGAGTTGTCTCTCTTTAAGCGTTTGACCCGCTTCAATAGCTGAAGAGTACCTGGATGGCTGTCAATTACTTGCTCTCGGCTGCTGAACTGCTTGGCCTGAGGTTCAAAGTCAGACAAGTCGAGATGAGAAACCTACAGTCGCAGTGCTTCAGCCCATTTCTTGGCCTGTACAGCGTCATTGCCTTGCTTTCGAATGTCTGTGCTGTTCTCGACTGATATCACCATCGATGGCCTCCAGTGTGAGGGAATGCGGTCGTCAGCTCCGTCCAGCCAGATAATATCACTAGGGTGATCGACTCTCAGGGAGTATGCACCGTCCGTGGCACATTTGAAGAAGGGCTCTTTGAGGATACAGACCCTGTTCGGGCTGAGGATCTCAGTGGCAGGGACGATGGTCTCTTCAGGCTGGTGATAGAGCTGGAGCAACACAGCAATTCCCTTCTCATCCTCCACAATGGCCATCACAGCCGTCATACGGTCCGGGGGCGTGAGGACGCGGAGCATGACCTTCTTCCCTCGATGATGGGTTTCGAGTCTCATGTCGGAGATCATGATGGGTTCCAGATCTTTGGCGGAAGCAATGCAAGGTGGGTAAGGCGCTGGGACCTGCGTGGTAGCGATTGTGTTTTCGTCACGCTGAGGGCCATACGAGGCGACCATGAGCTTCATCAAGAAGGACGAGACGAGTTGTTGAGAAGGGGGGTGATCTCGCACAGCTTGACCCTTTCTTCGGGCTGCTCGCTCTGCAGCGCCCTGAAGTTTCTTCAGATAGCCGATAAACTCGCTCTCGTCTGAGACGTCTTTGATATCCATCTTGGGATTGAGGGTTGAATAGTTGAGGCTACGTTAGATTTGCAACGGTGATAGAGAGTACAGCTCGAGGTTAAGGTCCTGAGCCACTTCTTAGATAGTGATTTGGTGGGCCGCAGATGACAACAACAAACAGCCAAAAATGCCTCGTCAGGCCATCGCGATGGTTGGCCTCCCACAGGTGACCGCATATTTGTGACCAATCTTATGTGGCCAATGCTGTCCATCTATTGGTCAACAGAGTCGCGAGATGTTACCCCTCTCGCCGTTTACCGAATTGAAAGCTCAACAACCAGAGGTAAATAATCGAATCAATTATCTTTGTAGAAGCAGGGTTGCTTGGGCCGGGCTTCTCATCTTGGGCTGGTGATAATCATCAGCCGCAATTACCAGCCTTCGCTGCCTGGAGAGGTACCCATGCCAGAGCCACGTGATACTTCTTCAGGTCAATCAATGAAATTGTCGTGGAGTTGTGCCAAGCTGAAGAATATTCACAAAGATTGCCTTCGCTTTACTTCTCTCTATTCATTGTTCGCATTAGCTTTATCCTGGGGAGTGGCGTACTGGCGTGGCTGACCAATCCCAAGCAGAGACGACGCTAAAAGCTTATGGGTTCTTTATCAACAATACCCAACCCCAGGTTGGTAAGTCCATACACGCTTTAACCTTATACCGACCTCAAGTTTACGCTATCTAACCTTATGAATGAAAAGCGGTAAAAAGACCACATACATAACTTGAAGTTTCAATCAGGCCGCACTACTACGCTTAAAAGGACAACTCACTTATACACCTCAATAGAACAAGGGTTAGGTAATTCTAGAATGCGTAGGAACTGAAATTGGCTATAAGTCTTCCGACGTGGCAAATTGTCCCTTCTTAACTATACTAGAAACGGCAAGGCTACGGCACCTATGGCTGTTCTATGAAGTAAGAGAGTAAGAGTGAAACATCTCGGCGTGGCCTGAACGTGCTAGTGTAATCTACCAAGTGGCATGTGAACGTCAAATATTTCATCACACTACTATTCTAATAAATGTATCCCTTCGAAGAGCAGCTCGCAAAGGGATGCATTTGTACTTAACTGGATTCAATTACAGAATACACGGCGGGGTCCTCCGTCCCCATTCACCACATCCGTTGCCCTTGATTCACAATTTATCTAACAACCCAACTCGTCCACTGATAACCCCAAGCTTCCAACAAATCTTCAAACGCTCAGGCTGGCGAGGTCGATAGCGACCTCACCCGAAACGGGATCGGAGACGAGGGCAGAGCCAGCAAAGGATCCATTCTCATTGCTCAGCCAAACGTTGAGCTTGCCATTCTCGCCAGTGTAGCTAAAGGTGACAGCAGCGTTTTCGCGGCACTTGTAGATTCTGCCCGGAGCGATAGTATCTTTGACAGGTCGGTAGCACTGAGTGTCAACGTCGGCGGCAGTGATGTGGAAAGTCACGTCGTTTTTATTGGCTGGGTCGAACTTGATATCGCTGAGTTTGGCGGGTAGCTTGGCGCTTGCAACGCCTCGTGCGTCGAGGAAAGGGGTTGCATGAGAGCCAACGACGAGGAGACTCAGTAGAGGAGCAAGGGAAAACATCATGTTGTTGGAAAAAGGGTTATTGGAACGAAAGAACTTAGTCAAATTTGAGCTGTAATGTAGAGGGTTGTGAGGAGCAATCAAGTCTTGTAGATGGTGTCGATAGTTGATGATATAGGCCAAGTCCGGCAAGCGGGCACCAGCTGGTATATGTATCATTGAGACTCGCTATATCTTTGGCCTTACGGCAGATCAGAGTTTTTACCGCCCACTGATAATTCCCTTACCCCTTTATGACGCTGAGACCGAGTATGTGGGCTGAACTTTTTGGGTAATTCGTGTCAAGGTAAGTTTCGAATCAACCGACGCACGAGTGTCTTCAGGAGCAACTTGCTGCGCCCTCGAGAGCCCACGATGGGCTTTCCCGTGCCTGGCTGGTCCCGCGTATCTGCAACCTCAGCACGGTTTTCATGAGCATGAATGTAGAGGCTTCCAAGTCAGAGCTTTCTCAAAGCTTTATAAGATAGAACTGCGGTTTCAAGAAATAATACGAGGCCTCGTGGTGCCTTTTATTGGCTTTGAAACCTGGCAGACTATTACACGGATATTTTTCAGGAAACCATTGGGCATATTACGTTATTTTGAAACCTTAGTTTAAATTCAGGACTACGTGCTCAACCTCTTAGCACAAGCCTCCAGCTAGGGCCTGAAACATAAGCACAATTATAGACTCTCTTAAAGAAAGTTCTATGCAGATTTCGGTATCTTGAACGGGGAAGCGGTTAGGTATATTATTATCATAGCTAACACAAGTATAAGAAGGTCATATTCGTGTAATAAAGATCCAACACTGAATATAAGCAAGAACAGAAAAACACAGCTTCAACATATGGAGTCCCTAATAACCCCTCTTAGTCATTCTTTTACCTATACCACCCAATCCCAATGAAGTTCATCTCCATAGTCATCGGCACCCTCGCCGCTGGGTAGGGACTTGCTGATGACTTCAGTCTTCACGCAACCTCCACGGGTGAGTTGGTCAACGTAGGCAACCTTGATTCCTTCTGGAGTGTCTGGAACCCCTCCGACCACAACGGCCGCCTCTCCCACAGCACTTGGCAGTACACTGGCAGCTGTAACTCGGGGTACGACGAGCCAAAGACATCTGTCTGCGTCCAGCTCCATGGCTAATGGGGAGTAGTTAGCGAAGTCAACGGCTAGCAGATGTGAGATGCTGTCATTGAAGCTATATGGGCAACCTTTTAGGGAACTGGTCAGCAGAACTAGTACCCCGTCTACACAGACTGCAGTGGCTTTACCTAGCAGGAATCTATTCCGAATAACAAAGATGCTGCTTGCGGTCGGGCTACCACGGCAAAGGTCTTCTGCCTCTGCGAGTACATGGTTGAGTGCCAGCAGTTTAGCTGGGGCCGTAGGCTTCCGTCCTAGGTCCGCATAAACGGCTAAAACAGTGGCGGGTTTCTCCGTCCGGATGTATACCAGATCAAAATCGGCGCCGAGACTTTGAAGGGCGAGCGCGGTTGTGGAAAAGCCGGCAACATTGGTGAGGTGCTGGCTAGCTTCGTTCCAGGTGTTAGTAAGTTCTTTGAAAAAGGTATCAAGATCGCGTGCCGATAAGGAAGCCTCTGGTCAAGCGCTGACTCGATATATGGCCGAGTTATTGGGGGACGCTCTGAAGCCATGACTTCCACTGTTGATTTCCGGTCTAACTCAGTTCTGACCTGGTAGTTCCTGTGCTCAGTGGAGCAGCAGGTATACATATGGCAGATATTATGAGCCCTTTATTTAAGTAGCTCTTACAGTAGATGAAATAGTTATGTGAATCTTTAGGGTTTCTTTATTTTGGCTTTCTTATTCTTTTCCTTTTAGGTAACCCTTTATATATCCTTTTCTATATCCTTAGTAATGTCCTACTCCTCTTTAGGCTGTTGTCCCCCCTCAAGATTAGGTAAATCCTCGTCATCAATATCCTCATCGTCTGTATCGTCATCAAAATCATCATACTCTTCACCCTCCTCGTCATCCTCGTCGTACTCAAGGTCCTCATCATCATAGTCATCATCTCCTTCTTCATACATTTCATCATAGTCCCCTTCATCTTCATCCTTGGTCTCTTTATCAGTCTCTATCTCCTTTGTATCCACCATGTGATCATCTGTCTGCAAGCGCTGGATGGGCTTTTGTATCCCGTCACTAGGCTCTCCAGGCTGCAGAATGGAACTTTCTTGATCTTGTGTTGCGAACACGGCAATTCCATCCTTACAACAGGCATCACGAACAAGACCATCATTGGTGAACTGGACGAGCCGCACATCGCAATGTACAGGTTCATTACTGGTGATCTCCGCTGGCTCCTCCTTACTGCCTGTGCTTGTCTGGGGGCGGACGGCGATGTATGATGTTTCGCAGTCAAAAGGTCCAGGACCATCAACAGGAATAAGATTGCCATCGACCATTTTGCAGTGAAGTTGGGAGACATGCTGATTAGGGGGGAGGTTGGGGCATTGTATGAGGGGTGCAGGCTGTATCGTGTACTTGGCGAGTATAGGTAGAATATTGAGGGCCACGAGTACGACTGTATTCGACCTCATGATAGCGATTGAACAGACAGAGTAGAATGATATACCCTCAGATTTCTGATAGACAGTGTCACTGTAGATTGACGACTCCCTTCGGGCGTACGATGCAGATTGAACGAAGTTCGTCGCAAGATGAGATGTCCAAGATATTTTGCTGATATTAATGGTGCTGGAGACAAATAGGCAGGGAGATGGGGGAAAGTAGAAGACAAGGGTATGTGGACACAGTGACTTGGATTAGGTTGAGGATTGCATCGTAACTTTTGTATGCTGTATTTGCACTTCACCGTTAACGTATATGCATGGCTTATCACGCCTTAGCTCAGTTAAATGCGGGTAGACGACTCAGCTCTGTTCTGTCGTTGGCCTGCATGTCCACCAACGAATGACACATCTCCATTGCAAGAGAGCCAGGGTTGCGAAATGGTCTGATAACTAAATAGGGAAGTCAGCTTGCCACGAAAACCGGAGAAACAGGGATTAAATCCCAACTCGGAATATTGCAGAGCTAGCTACCTTGTTCCGGTGAAGCCGAGGTGCTTTGACGCATCATGCAGACGCGTCTGTGCGAGCACGCACCTCGCTGATAATGGCAATTTCAGTTGAACTGCAGGCAGCTGAAAAGCAACTTCAACGGTTGACCATGCAGCTCCTATCCTATCACATGGTGCATTTGAGTAGCACTGCCTACCTGATTTGATCATGAGGAAGCTGTCAATCGATACTTTTGTGAATGTGGTTGCGCTTTAGGCGCTGTCCAAGCTTATCCCATGGCCTATCAGCCGTAATCATTGTCTACAGTAGGAAATTAATTGTCTGCAAGGCTGGCTCTGCTTTCACTGAGTACAGCTGGAGTAGTAGATTTAAAGATTGGCTCTTGGATGAGGCAGAGAATAAGATAATGGAAATTTTGCTATCTCAATTGGAGACAATTGGTTTGACTTAATATTGATAGAAGTTAAATTAGCATATCTAAAATCTTAACTACCAATTGTTGCTCAACACCCACTGCCCCAGCAGGGCATTTTGTCTCAGTTTCCCATTATGCTAACAAGTATTCAAAGCTCAAGCCTTACAACGGAGGGCAGTATTGCATATTAAAACATCCATGACTTGGGGCAAGCATGCACTTTCCAAGAGAGAAGGTAGTGCCTGCAGGACAAACTGGCGGTTCAGGCGACACACACCTGTCGCCTGAGACGACAAGAGGAAGATTGCACTTTGGACTGTCGTCAATTACACATTTGTTTTCCTTCAGAGAGGAGCCATGGGGACAGGATGGAACCGTAATAGTGACACATCCCTCTGGACGTAGTTGGCTCCCAGGAGGACAGTTTGGCCCATTGATTGCAACACAGGAGCCATTACTGAGCTTCGACCCAGGAATGCAGGTAGGTTGTTTGCTAGAAACACATTCCTCTCCTTGCAGCATCATATCGCCTGGACATTCTGGGTGCGTGCCAGAAATACATCCTTCTGGAGAGTAGATATAGCCTGTAGGACAACTGGGTCTTGACTGGCTGATGCAGTTGTTTCCCTCAAGGTGTGTATTCGGGGGACATGATGGAGTCTGACCATGAAGACAAGACTTCCCGTCAAAGGTTGCGCCTTCGGGACAAGATGGGAGAACATGAGAGACGCAAGCAGTCCCGTTGAACGTAAAGCTTGGCTGACAGCCTGGGGCAGTCTGAGATACACAGTATGTGCCATCAAAGACGGTCTTCTCTGGACAAGTTGGACCCTTGCTACCAATGCATTGACCTTTTTTGAGAGTTCCCGTGACGCAGGTCGGCGTGCTTGTGGTTGTACAGACATTGCCGCCGATAATGCTTGAGCCGGGAGGACAGACAGGGCTGCTGGTCTTGATGCACGTGTTTTTACTCAGAATCATCTCACCAGGGCATGTTGGACCCTCCACAGAGACGCATATCTCTCCCGAGAGACTAGATCCGTTGGGGCAGCTCGGAGTATCAGACAAGATACAAGCTGTACCGTTGAAAGCACCCGCATCGCATGTTGGGTTTGTTAAAAAACATACGTCACCCTTCGCAACTCCTGTTGTACATCCCGGAGAATGCCTGAACTCACAGTCATGGCCATTGAACGTGAATCCGCCTGGACAATCAGCCTCTCCAGGATCAAACGTACATTTCCCGTCCTGAAGGGAACTCTCCTGGGGACATGTGTTGGAGCCGGTTGGAGTGCTGAGGCAAAGTTTACGGCTTTGGTCCCAGTCCATTCCAGGTAAACAGCATTGCTCCTTTTCATATTTTGGATCTTTTGATCTTTGGAGGTCAGGGGGGCAGATCATGGGCATTACGCATTTGCCATTGACTAACTTGGATGCCCTTGGACACAATGGGGGGTCAGGTTCCTGGCAGACGCTTCCCTTGAAAACGCCATCCTTGCAATATGGCCCCTTGTCTGAGATGCAGATACGCCCACTGAAAGTTGAGCCAGCAGGACATTTAGGTCCGTCTTGGTGAGAACAGATCTTACTTTGCTCATCAAAGACAAAGCCAGCAGGACAAGATGGACTTTGCTTTTGAGTGCAAAGACCATTGTCAAGGGTCATTGAGTTAGGGCATGAGGGAGGCTGGGAATGTGTGCAAGATTCTTCTTCCAGCTTCTCACCCGCTGGGCATACTGGGGGCAAGTTATGAACACACAATTTGCCAATCAATGTGTACCCAGGGTCGCAAACCTGTCGCCCGATAGAAACGCAAGAGGCGCCATTGAACTCAAAACCAGGCTCACAGGAGGGAAGTTGGGTCGAAATGCAACTGTGACCATCAAACCGGGCCCCGGATAAGCAGCTTGGGTCGGTGATGGAGACACATCTTTCGTCCTGTAACACTGTACCAGTGGAACAAGATGGCTTCTGGTCCGAGACGCAGGCCCCAGCCTCAAGCTTGGTATTTGGGGGGCAAATTGTGGTGGGTTTGGCCACACAACTTGTGCCGTTGAAGAAGGTGCCCGCTGGGCAACACTTGATGTCTCCCTTGGAGTCACGGGAGGGGACAATATCGTCAAGCGAGATCCGGTTGCAAGAGCCGCCACAGGTAACCTTGGTGAGCTCTGGACTGGCGATAGGTTGTTGATTGGGAATTTCTTGAGTCTGACATAAATTGATACAAAAGGCCGTGAACAGGACCCAAAAAATGGACTTGACCATGGCTGGCTGGCTGTGAAGGAGGTGAATGCCCTAGCGAGAGTGGAATAGGGAAATCAAGTAGATTAGCACAGGTGAGTTGAAACACCATGGGAACATTGTATTTATTCAGGACTGTCCTAACTAGTCCAATGTACAGCCAAGCCTCGCGGCGTACTCGCCCATTTGCAGCTCCTGAAGAGTCACCGGCGGCTATTTCGATAGCTAATGGCTAGTTGATCTATTTGCTACGGAGACCAATCAAGGCATGGCCGACATTCCGTATCCTGTTCACCACCCCAGAAGCACCGGCGCGAGGGCCAAAAGAAGAATAGTTTCCCATGGATAAGCAGCTGATAATAAGCGACCTTCACATGTCCATAGTTGATGTAGCATTACATGTTCAGCTGGCATTGGCGACAATCTTTCACCATTTCTATCCAGTTTACGCTCGGTCATATCATGGTAAATCAATATTTACGTTGAAATGGGCAAAGAATCTGCAAATACCTCTCGTGCTGCATAATATTGATTGTGACAGCGGCTGCATGCGCAGATACATGCACAGTGACCCCACCCGCCAATTCCGTGTCAGGTGGACAAGTGTTGCTGGCTGGTCCAAGCAACAACTCTTGGCCTCTCGCTTGCGAATCAAACAAAGAAACAAAACAATCAGTGTGCTTCTGTTCCTACCCGGTCGCCGAACAGGACTATCACTTCTCAGTTCTTGGGCTAAAGTGTACCACCTAAGATCAAGCACATAGCTGATGCCAGCTATTAAAAAGAACCAACTCTGTATAACACTTCAGAAGAGTTGAATGTGAACGCCAGAGTGTCCACTTAACCTCTACCAGGGTCAGGCCTGGGTACCAATGCAGGTTCGCCCCCTCTCAGCTTCCAAAAGGGTTTACATCCGATTTAGATAGCAAATACTTGCCAGTTTAAGGTTACAAGTCAGATCAAATCAGGTCATGGTTTGGATTCAATAGCTTTCCCGTCACAATAGATAACTGCAGCCTGGCTTTCGCCAGTGATCAGCTGATAATACTCAAGCAAACGTTACATACTTTGAATCATATTCAATTTGAATGCAAGCCCATTCAAGATTTCAAACTTGGCCAATTTGATACATTTACGCGCTGCCATATCCATAAAAATCAACAAACAGGCAAAAGATCAGCAAGGCTTGACGCACGCCAGTCTCGTGATGCATAATATTGGTGTGACAGTGGCTGCATACGGCGTATATGCGCGGCCAGCGTTGGCTGAATGAGTGTGGCTGGCTGATCCTGGCGATAGTCAGTGCGCTCGGATGACCGGGAAGACCGCAACAGACCGAAGACGAACAGGGTTCTGACGTGCTTGGTCTATCTTCATTAATTCAAGCCACTGTTCTTTGTGCTTAATTACCGCTAGATCCATATAATTCAGTGGTAATATTTATTGATTTTACAACAACAATTACTTCATGAGAAACTCATAGACTCCAATGTCCCATTTCTCGCCTCAATATGCATCATTTTTCCGTATCATCATGCCTAGCCTATCTTCCCTTCTTATTCACTATCGCCGCCACCCAAGCGTGCAATACTACAGGAACTTACGACAGCTGTTGTCCCTCATCTGACAACAAGGTCATCACTCTCCATAGCAAGCAATTTCGAGTTCGCTGCGGTTACGAAATTGTTACCAATATCCCTAGTTGGAAAAACAGCATCGTGGAATGCTCAGGGACGTGTAAAGACGAATGCCTTTCTGGAAATTGGAATTCACCATCGCAGACCGGAAGAGCCTCAAAATGTTATCCATACAGTCTCGAAAAGAGAGACAACACAGTGGCCTTTATTGCCGTCGATTCAAAACTGGCAAAGGAAAAGGATAAATGCGACAAAGACCTTGATGATTGCAAGAAAAAGACTTGCCCCACCTGTCCTGGCTGCCCCACCTGCCCTGTTAACCCCACCAACACCAACTGCGACTGGGAATGCCCCGTTAAACTCAAAGAAACCCTGGAATGGATTGAAGACATTAGAAGGACGTGCCCTGCAGCAATCTTGGAATGCCCCAAAGACCCCTTGAACAAATGCAAGTGTGCTCGTGAGCCACCATGCGAAAATAAATCTGATTTGCGCGGATTCAAACTTCACTGCCGTAAGGAGCTAGTACGCCATGAGGCAGCATTCTTGGCTAGGGGTAGAGAAGGATGCCTACATGCTTGTACGAATACACGAGGGAAGGGAATTTGCCACTGGGCGTTCTGGAGACCAGATACTGCAAGATGCTGGATATTTTACGACGCCTGGCGTGGGATAAAGGACAAGCGTACAGTAACCCATCGCAGCTATAATGGCATTGTCCTGGTGAGGAAGAATGTTCCTGGTACTAGAAAGCCTGGTACTAGAAAGCCTGCCACCAGAAAGC
>JAAVUB010000591.1:0-44623 GCA_014898885.1 Fusarium lyarnte (nom. inval.)
ATTTATATATCCTTAGGTAAAAATTCTCTATTATCTCGTAATCACCTCAGGCCAGTCCCACGACAAAACCTTACTGCATCTTGGATGAAACGTCAAGCCAACTTAGACAATCTGATGGAAATCTTTCATAGTCAGGTATATCCTACGTCAATCATAACTTTTAACTATCTCAAACATTTTAAGCCATATCCATAGCCTTGATCTTATCCTTGGCCTTCTCATTCTCCATGGCCTGGTCCATAACCTGGTTGGGATCATTGTCACCAACATCCAGAACCTCAAAGTGTCCAGTCTCAGTAGCCTCGCCAGTTCGGTAACCACTGTGAGCACCAAACACATACCACACGTAGCCAGTGATGCAGGCAGCAGCGATGAGGAATGCGAAAACGGTCCAGTTGCCCATAGAGTACATGGGCCCTGTGCTGGAGGGGAAGAGGAAAGGTGCTGTGATACCGCCGGTGTTGGAGATGGCGATCATTCCTCCTGTTGCGAGGGCAGTGGCAGTTGAGCCTCGGACGGTGGCAGTTCGGTGCTGCTCTCTGTTAGTATACGTAATCGGCGACGAGAGGGAGTAAACTTACAGCAACGAAGGGAAGAACAGCAGCATTGGTGCAAGCAATAATACAAACAGCGAAATATCTCGCCCCCCAGTGCTTGACAACAGCAAGGAGCAGATAACCCGTCGCAACAAACGCCAAACCACCCATAACATGCTTCGAGCGCTCCTTGGTCTTGTCACTGTGCAGACAATTGCCCACAATGATGAAGACAGCAAAGACGTTGGGAGGAACAGTGAGGAGCTGAGCCTTGTAGCCCTTGAAGCCGAGAGACGCGACGATGGAGGGAGCAAAGTATCCGAAGGCGTTGAGGGAGTTGGCCATGAAGAAGTAGGCGATGGCGAAGAGCCAGAAGAAGGGGTCGGCGACGGTGTCCTTGGCGACTTTGCTGTCCCAGTGCTTGTCGTTCATGGAGGGGGCGTAGGGGCCGAGACGCTTGACGGCGAAGGCGCGTTCTTCGGGGGAGAGCCATGAGACGGTTTGGGGGTCTATGCTTGTTAGTATCATGACCGCGCATGTCGTAGCTTGGAGACTCACAGTCGGGGAGGAAGAACCACACCAAAACTCCGACAATGACAGCGGGAATACCCTCAAGCACAAAGAGCCTATATACGTTAGATGGGTCATTTTATAGGCTGTTGTAGGCTCACCATTGCCATCCAGCCAGACCAGCCTTTCCGTTGAGGAACGAAATACCCGTGGCAAGAATTCCACCAAAAGCACCCGCAACAGCAACACTCGAAGCAAAGATGGCCATTCGCGTAGCTCTCTCCTCAGGCTTGTACCAAAAGCAGAGATACATCATGATACTATCCCTCATCAGCACACACTCACTCATACTCAATCGCGCTGTTAACTCACCCAGGGAAGAAACCAGCCTCAGCCAAACCAAGCATGATTCTCACGGCCAACAATCCGCCATATGTCGAGACTGCAGCAGTGCAGATGGTGACGATGCCCCAAGACACCATGATTCGTGAAATCCATTTACTAGGTGAAAAGTACTTGAGGAGGATGTTACTGGGGAATTCCATGAGGACGTAGGGCACGAAGAATAAGGCGACGGCGACGTTGTATTTTTGGCCGGTGAGGTTGAGCTGTGAGACGATGTTGTGCTCTGGGGAGTCATTGTTGAGAGTTCGTGCGTTTCCGAGGTTGACACGATCGAGGTAGTCTTTCATATCCTGTCAGTGATTGTTTGGGGGTATATTCGAGGGGAGAAACATACTGAGGAGATATGTTATGCAGACCCAGGGCATGATGCGAAGATCTTGTTTTCTCACGATCCTCTTCTCCATCTCTTTGTCGTTGAGATCAACCGTCTGTAGAGCAGGGACGTCCAGAGACGGCTTTGGCGAGAGAAACTTTTCCCAGTTGAAGAACATGATGGGCAATAGTCAGTCAAACACAGCTAAATCTGAGGATCCAGTCTCAAGAGCCTAGAGGGAGGAGAGCAGCGCTTGTATTTAAATACCACACATCTAGGTAAACTAGCTTATCTACCGGATGATCTCTTACCATGATAGTGACACAATAACTATAGTACCCTGAATTTTTAAAGTTCCAGCGATAACGGTACTCGTAAAGCGGGCGGGCTGGTATCTTACCCCAGGTTTCGCTTATAGTTCTACCACGCAGCGTTGCTATTATACGATGGAATAGGAAGGGAGCGGCACTGCAGAAAACTCCACTGTAGATAGGACCGCCCGCCCGCCGGCGAAGATGGGCCCCCGGCGGGTATCACGAATGCCGGTTTGGGAAATACAGCCCGGGAATGGGGGAGCGGTCTTTTACGTATTTCGTTTCGTTTTCTTTATTCATTCGGTGAGAAGCCGAATGGGCTAAGCTTTTGACATCGCGGGGAAGTTGTTCACGGGATTTATAGCCTGCATTTCCTTTGGAATTGGGTCATGAGACTGTTTTAACAAGTTAATTGCTTAGTTATACCATTCTGGTGCTACATAAGTAGAGGTGAAGAAATGGGATCTGGCGGAAATGCTGTTTTCTGATATCGATTCGGAGATGCCGAGCGGCCGATTTCGGGAAGGGCGACATTCGATGGTGCGGGTTTTATTCTACGGCCGTTCGATTATTCCACAATTTATAGTATGGCTTCGGAACTATATAGCGAGAGAGATAAGAATGCGAGATAAGGCTTGACATTAGTTTCTGAATAATACTATGTCGGTAGGCAATATGTTCTCGGCACGCTTTAGACCGATGGTGATGGTTCTTGTCAAAAGGCTAGAAGAGTTGTAGTTCTCTTCCCGGCATCACGATGCCGATATCTATATTAAAGACCAATGCCATTTACCAACATCCATTGGAAGTGCTGTTGTTTGTCACTGAGCTCGTAGTCGACATGGGGTCTTGTTCAGATCCTACCCTGCTTACGACTCAGGCGTCAATGACTCGTTGTTCACTGCAGCTCATATCTCCCAAGAAACTCAATCAACAAGCTAGACAGGGAACAAGGACAGGTATGAGATCCCAATGAATGTGACCTTACCTTTTCGGTCTATCATACATCACCATTGGACTGATTCACTGTTGATATGGACATGTTGACGTGCGAAGAACAAGCAACAAGGGTGCTTGTCGATGAGCACCTCACAAAGTTGGGGGCGGATTTCATACGGCGGGATACATGTCCGAGATGATCACACAATTCTGACTGTTCTCGGAGGAAGAGCAGAGCCTAGAAGCGGCGGATCAGTGTAATACTTCAGATCGAGCAAAGGCCAGCAAAAGAAAATGGTATTTCTTAAACATCGCCAGACCACTCAACATACACACTAAAACAACATCTACATCGCTGTCAAAAACCTAATCCCGCTCCTTCGACCCAACAGTCGATCTCGAGCTCGAACTCCTCAGAACCTTGCCCCCCTCCGGCCCAGAATCAGGCGTGTGCGTCGCACTGCTCTCCCTCGCCAGCGGCGACGGGAAATCCGGCGTCACAGACCTCGAATCAGTCCCCGGCCTCTTCGGCTTCGAACTCGTCGACAGCCTCTTGCGCCGCGCTGACATGGAGCCGCTGCTGGGCCGTCTGCTGACGGAGGGGTCTTCTTCGGCGATGGGTGTGGGAGTCCGCGTTGAGCTTGTTGAGGCGCGACGCACGCTGCTTCCGCGACGGCGACGTTCGCGCTCGACGGAGATGTGGCGCGGTGGTGTCTTCTCGGGCTCGTGGCGGCGTGGCTGTCGGCCGGGGAGCCACCATAGCCAGCCGTATTGTTGCTTGACGAGTTGGTGATCGCGCTCTTTGACTTTTTGCCGCAGCAGGGCCCGGCGCTCGTTCTCCTTCTCCCAGTATTCCGTCCGGTATAGCTCCCAGTTCTCGCGGAACGTAGCAGAGAAAGGCTTTGCTAAGAGCAAGAGCTTGACGTAGTCGCCGCCAGGCGCTAGATCCTCCTCGTGACCGCCCTTCTCCTCATCTTCGTGGGGCAGTATCAGCGTCGGGTGTGTGTCGCTCGTGATCTGAAGCTCCTTCTCCACCTCTCGCAAGAGACTCGGTTCGACGTATCGATACGATGAACTAGCCGTGCGTGAAAAGAGTCCGTACGTCAAGAAGAATGCAATCGTCGAGAGTGCTTCGGCCCACCACGTCCGTCGTATTATAATCAGCTTGCAGTTGAAGCCCCGTAGTCCTCTATTCGAAATGACGAACCATCGTCTCGGCCAGCGAATTCCACGCTCCCAGATTCCAGTCGCCCAGACGAGAATCGCAGTGATGATGCCGCCCATAAAGCAGACCTTCTCCGCACCCTCGACAGCCCAGTAGATAGATCCTCCTACGCCACGACCGTCCTCACGGGGTGCGAGAAACAGAGCATATCCAAAACCAGCGATCCACAATGACAGCAGTGTAAGAAAGAAAGTGTGGTGTCGCTTCCGAGCTCGGAGTTCGAGGAATTGGGCGCGTAGTGATGCTTCAAGGATCAGCAGGTTGAGATAGATCATAGACGGTGAACTCGGCGTGTGGTGCAGCGGATCGCCTTGTTTGGCGGTGGTGGGGATGATGGGACTCGAGCCGGCGACATCTTTCGCTCCCTGCGTAGGAGCTGAGGCGCCTTTAACGATGGAATCGACATCGTCGGACATTTTTCTGGTTGGAGGCTGAGGGGCAGCCGCGGTCAAAGAGAGCTCGATGCCATGCACTGGAGAGGATGGGGAATCGTCAGGTGGTCAGACAAGCGAAGGGAGAGAGCGCAAGGTCGAGCTGTGATTTGTTGAACGAGTCAGTTGGTTTTTGTTGGTGTTTTTGTTAATCAACGTGGGCGAGTCGTGTGATTCTTTTGGTGCTTTGTTTAGTTCCCTTTTCCCTATTTTCCTGGGGAGAATGTGGTTCGGTTTCTTTGACCCGCTTCCATCGTCATCACAAGCCAAAAGAGAAGATCTGAGGCTTTGGGCTTTTGGCTTTTGGCTTTTGGCTCGGTAAATGGGTACCTAGTACCGCCAATTGTAGTGGAATGCCCCAACACGTTGGGGACAGGCAACGGGTACTGAGTACATCATAAACCGATATATTCCGTTTTTTTCTTGACAAGATATTCTATCACTATTACGGAGTCAATCTGTTCTCTTCTATATACGCAGCCTCTACTCCGTATCGCTTACCCAAACAAGCAAACAATCAAACCAATTCCTCCGCAGTCTTACTCTTACTCTTGCGGACTTGTCCACGGACCGGAGCTTGTTTCAAACCCCGACATTTTCGTGCCTTAACTCCGGCCCGGCTTTGGCTTTGTGCCTGTTGCGTCACGAAACGAGGCGTCATCCATAATTTCAAAGTGTTTTTTTCAGTGTCGCTACAGAGGTCGAGGTTAAACGCTTATTAACCTCGCCCTCGCCCCCTTCCCCACGCAAGGAATGCTCAGACTTCAACCTTCTTCTGCGGTACTTCCTATATCGCGACTTTCCTCAATCACCGCCTTTAATACTACTACACCTACGAGAAGTATGAGTACCGACGGTACCGTTCGTCCGCCTCACGGTGGGAGGGTTGCCGATGCGCCAGAGGAGATTAAGCACCAGGCTGAGTTGAAGCCTTCGCATGCGTTCTTGTTTCCGCTTGGTTATAAAGATGCTGCGTATCAATGGGTATGTTACCCGACATATTTGAGGAGTGGGGAACTAACGATTTGTAGTGGACGAGTCTGGCGCCTCAAGCCGTTGAGCGCAATTTGTTGAACCTCATGCCGCGCCTTAAAGAGGCGAATGACAGCATTACAAACATCGATACTCCCGAACGACCTGATCCTTATGGTACACGAGTATGGCGAAGAACAATGGTCCATCTTTCCGGAAAGAACAGAGCCTTGAACGAAGTAACCGTCGAGCGAGTCGGAGAAAAGGAGGAGGACGCTCTCGTCATGATCCACGGATACGGCGCCGGTCTCGGCTTCTTCTACAAGAACTTCGAGCCTATTTCTCGCATGAAGGGACTCAAGCTTTATGCCCTGGACATGCTGGGCTGTGGAAACTCGTCACGACCGGCTTTCAAGATCCATGCGAAGAAGAAGGAGGACCAAGTCATGGAAGCGGAGGGTTGGTTTGTCGATGCGCTGGAGGAATGGCGAAAGGCCAGAAAGCTCGAACAGTTCACGCTACTTGGCCACTCGCTCGGTGGCTACCTTGCAGTTTCATACGCCCTGAAATATCCCGGCCGACTTAAAAAGCTTATCCTCGCTTCGCCAGTCGGTATCCCTTCTGATCCCTACGCCGTCAACGCTTCTATGCCCGAACCGAACACATCAACGATCCAAAACGAAATCACGCAAGATCAGCAAAGCACCACCGACCAAAATGGCACTCTCAAAAAGCACAAACCCGCTTCAAATGTTCTCCGACGACCTTTGCCAGGCTGGTTCGTCTGGCTCTGGGATCAGAACATTTCTCCCTTCAGCATCGTCCGAATGAGCGGTCCTCTCGGTCCACGATTCGTCTCAGGCTGGAGTTTCCGACGCTTCAACCATCTACCACAAGCTGAATCACAGGCTCTCCACGATTACTCCTTCTCGATCTTCAAGCAAAAGGGCAGTGGTGAATATGCTCTAGCCTACATCCTCGCTCCCGGTGCATACGCTCGTCGTCCTGTTATAGATCGCATTCAAGACGTCGGCCGTCAAACCATCACAAAACCCGACGGAACCACAGTCAAAGAAACCGGTATACCAGTAGTCTTCATGTACGGAGAGAACGACTGGATGGACGTCGCTGGCGGTCTAGCTTCAGAAGAGAAACTCAAGGAAGCGAGACAAAAAGCCCTTGAAAACGCGACAGAAGAAGAAAAGAAGCGAGAAAACGGCAGTGCAAAGGTCCTCCTCGTTCCCAAGGCCGGCCATCATCTGTACCTCGACAACCCCGAAGTCTTCAACGACATGATCCGCAAAGAACTCGAAGACACTCGAAAATACGAGCAGAGGAAACAATAGCCTCAAATTTACAACCTGGCATGAGTGATGACGAGGCATGAAAGACTTAAACGTCGGCGCTGTTGGCACACGCGGCATTTTCTGTGCGGTGCGGGATATTAGATGGTTCACGGCATACAGACATTGGAAAAGAGGCGTTTTTCATTACCGGGCTTTTTGTTTTTGTTGAGCTTGCGTGTTAGACTTGCGTATACCTATTTTATCGCCTGCTTGGCATGGCGCCTTAAGAGTAGACTGTACAACAACAATATTTTATTCATTGTTACACTGGACATAAAAGTTTCTTGACACATGTAAGGCGGTTTAACACTTACCAAGGTGTTACATATGTGAGATAAGATATGTTCAACAATATTGGCATCATGTCTGACTGAGTGTGAAACTTCGGTATGGTGCGTAACTTGAACAGAAAGGTTTTCACATGCTCGTTGACCAGCATTCTTGATAGAAGTGACAATAACCTGTTATTGTACTAAGCATTCTTCAAATCTAAACGTAGAAAGAAACCAGAATTTCGCCCCAGCTCCATTGCTTGTTCCCAAATGAAGTAACCAACTTCCCCATCGGCGCTGAAGATATATATAGAACACCACAATCCTCTTTCCCCTTCTCCAAACACTTTCGATGCGAATGGCTGTGTATACTCGCTCAGCCAACTGTAATGAAACCCATCTTCAGAACGCCCAGCAATGAAAATGCTGAAAACACAACTACAAATCATTTGATAATCGTAACATCCTCCTCTTGCCCAAACCATTGACATTGTTTCACAGGTTGATCAAATCAACCTCGGAGAAATCCGGCGGTGCTCTGCCATAAACGACTCGGACCTTGCTGTCGAGAGCCGTGCCCTCATTACTGATCCATATATGTTCGCTGTATGCCTGTGTTCGACGGATCTCGTCATCGCTAATGCCAAGATCGTCGTGTGGAATCCAAACTGTAGGTCGACGTGCCCGAAGAGCTTCGTGCTGGAACGCGTGCCTAACGAGCGCATCTCTCTCTTCGGGTGTAAGGTCCTCGATTTCGTCATGAATACCGCCGAACAGAGCTTCACCAATGGCAAGCTGAGCTTCGATATCCTTCTGGCGGTGCTTTCTTCGGTATTCTGAGGCTCTTTTACTCTTGTCCTTATCCTTGTTGACACCAGCCAACTTGCGAAGCTGGTTACCGCCACCCTTTGCCCATGTTCCGACCTGCTTCACAGGGCGTCGAATAGTACCAAACTTTCGCAACTCAATACCTGGGCCATTCTGGGGTTGTTGATCCTTCTCTTGATAATCGGAGCTATCACGATCCTCTGCCAGCTCGTCGTTGTCCAAAAGGCCAAGGCGGCGGTCCTGGGCTCGCTGGAATGCCTGATCACGCAATACCGCCTCATCTTCGAAAGTGATTGGGAGGTAGCGGAAGAGTGGCCCGAATGAGTAGTTGAGGAGGAATTGATACACGACGGTGAGGATAAGAACGATGATCATGATAATACCGTGAGGTGTGCAGACGTTGTTGCCCTTTTCATCCTGAACGAGAAAGAACAAGCCAGCCATGCAAAGTTCCATGAAGTAGATACCAGTAAAGGTCTGGTTGATGGCTCGAGGATACAGGACACCACCTGTATCATGCTCGAAGCGTGTGACGTAGAGCATAGCATAGCGCTGAGCAAACCACAAGAGCGCAAAAGTGAGAATGGCGAAGATGGAAATCAGTGGTGCGATGACACAGTAGACAATTCCGATACACGCGAAGTTGGTGTAAATTGGGAAGAATGCGCCCCATTTCACCTGGCGCAGGTTGGTGTTCCGCGACCACTTGTTTCGCGCAGTGCTGTCAAGGATCTTGGCAATAACATACCACATGACCAGAGCTCCGAGCTGGAGGAGAGTTGCAGAACTCGTAGACATGGCTTGCAGAATCATGTAAGAGAAGAAGTAATTGGCAGCACTGGGTAAATTATATGCCAACAGATCCAGAACGTCCCGAACGGTCTGGAGCTCTTGAACGTTGTGTATCAGCTCATCGAGCGATGCCGCGAAGAATGACGCAATAGAGACAATCAGGAAAACTTGAATGAACAAGAAGGCGAAATAGAAGATCTGGACGAACTCAGCTCTCTGGGAACCCGTCTTCGCACCTCTAAAGCGAGCAAGGAAATCCAGGATGATAGGAATAAGGACCAACAGCAGACCGAGGACGGCTGCCGGCAAGACACCAGCCACGGCCTTTGCGATGTTGTGAACTGTGTTGTTGTCTTTGAGGAAAGACAGCCACTGATTGGATCGAATAAGGTTGTCAAGCTGGCTCAGCGCGGCCGTCCAAGCAACGGGGATAGCCCAGAGGAAGATCATGGCAACTACGATAACAAAGACAAGTCCGGATCGTAGCCACTCTTGCCACCAGCTGAACGCCATGTTATCCCAGTCAACATCCTTTGGTGAGATTTCGTTCATTCTTGGGGCCATCTGTCTGGGCACATGGTGAATGACACTCTGGCAAGCCATATGAGCTGCCACTTGGTGGTTGAATTGGATAAAGGCAGAGTTCGCGAGTGGGAATCTTTCGGGATGTTGTTGATCCATTTCAATTTCCAGGTTGAGGCGGGCCAGTTCTTCACGACACCAGTAGATTGTGTCGACCTTCTTAGTGACGAAAGGAACTCCAAAGAGCCAGGACTGTCCGAACAGAGGAAGACGATGCGTTGGGCGATCCTTCTTCTTAAGATATTTCTCCCATTCCGCTGGCTCGGCATCCTCCTTATACTCGGTATCGTAGGCTGTAGGATATTCCATGGGCTCTCCTTCATCCTCCGGGCTCATAAATGGGAGAGCGTACTTGATCTTTTGCCACAAAGGCTTGCTTTCGTTCGTCTTCTTCTGCCTGAATGCTGCCGAAACACCTCCTTGGGGAACAGGTGAAGCATAAGCACCAGGAGGTGGTTTCCAGAATTCCCACCACTTGGCCTCCTCTTTGCTGTAAATTTCGTCAATATTGTCAAGTTTGCGGACAGTATTGCCAGCATTGCCAAAATGTTCACGGTTTGGCTTGGGGTTGATAGCAGCTGTACTATCAGCAGAGGCCCTGCCGTTTCGTGACTGATTGTTCAGAACCCGGAGAGTATCCGATGGAGAGTTGAGCTCATCCTCGTCCACTGAAGCCCGCTCACGAACTCGATCAGAGTTTCGAGACGTCGTTCGAGGCTCGTTCGATTGGGAGAGGCCCATGAAACCATTTGTTGTCTCCAAAGTGTCGTCAACATTGTTGCCAGCCTTAGAAACTACACCCATAATTCCATGGCCGACTTTAGCGAGCGGATCACCTAGAAGAGGCACCCTGAACCCCTTCTTCTTGTTGTTATCCTCATGATCATCCATAAGGTCATGGTTGTAAGTCTCATATTGAGACTCACGAACACCGGCATCCACGCTGTGGGGAACATTGTGTTGATCACCAGCCGCCATACCTGAAGCGCTTTGTGCCATTCGCTGGGCTGCCGCATCGTCTCTAGCATTCCGGTCGGCTTTCTCTTGTTTTGTTTCAGCACCAAGCTTTAATTGCTTGCGACGTTTCTTCTCTTCTGCCTTTTGCTGCTTAAGCTGTGCTTTCTTGGCATCCTTGATCAGATCTGTCTCTGCTTGTTCAAGTGCCAGGTGAATCTTATTTCGCTCCTTGACCTTGTCCAATAGTGTTGATAAATCTCGGTTGAGCCAGATATTTCTTATGCCTCCAGGGAAAACATCGAAGAGGCCCATCAGAGCGTCTTCGCTGAGCCACTTGGCAGGAATAGAGTTAACGAGAACGGTAGTAGCCGAAGCTCTGAGTCGGTGCTCAGCGCTTGTAAGATAATCTTGTCGAACCTTGATGTATACCCGGAGCTCGAAAAAGAAGACCGTGCAGACCCAAATAACCACCAGGATAGCCATCAATAAATGTGCTGCGTATCGGCTCGAGTTCTTGGGACTGACGTTTCCCCATGAGAGTGTGTCGAGACCAGTAGGTGTGCCTTCATTCTTCTCATCGTCATCATCCTTGACATCAACCTTTTGTCCGAGACCGCCAACATAGTTCAGAGGGATCAGAATCGGCATAACAATAGCGCCAATAGGAAGAAAAATGATCAGAAGCGTCTTGAGGTAGCGAAGGAAGAAATAGGCGTCCAGACCACATTTTTCGATAACTTCACGATCTCCATAATGCCATAATGTCTTTAGCATGGCAAGAGGCTTATTAGGCGGTGATTCAGTTCGTTCTCGTTCGGGTACCAAATAGGTCTTGGGTTTGCTAGGAAGAGTCAGTGAGGTCGGAGTCAGGAACGACGATCGGTTTCAACCTACAAGATACGAGCCAGCTTATTGCGAAGGATTAGGAAAAGCAGAATCTGGACGGCAAAAATCGCCACAGCGACAGCCACGGCAGCGAGAAAACTGACGACGCCAATTCCCTTGTCCTTGTCCGCAGCGCTGGTCGACTCTGGAGTGGGCCCAAAACCACTTTCTGAAGATGTTCGCGTTGGTGTATTGGACGAGGTGCCAGATGCACTTAGTGTTTCGGAGGCGGAGATCGCTGAGGACAAGAGGGAGCTCACGATAGAGCTGGTGACCGAAGCTGCTGTTCCTGTGGCGGAATCTATCGCCGACGCCGAAGCGTCTGAATCCGTTGACGACATGCCGAAATTGAAGCCGTCGACAGTTTGGAACTTGCGAACAGGAGGAGAGAGGAGAGCGGGAGCCCCAAACGGGGGGAATATTGAAAGGGTCTGTTCTCAAAGAATATTGTAAGGGATTGAAGCACAATCTGAAACGTGATAAGTAATAGAGTATGACAGTTGACTGCGTGAGTGATGCACCATTAGCCAAACTGTTTGTAAAAAAGAAAACAAGTAGCAGATATGTCGAGATGAAGATGTAACGAAAAAGAGGGTTTTAGGTACTAGGTTGAGTTTCCAAGATATTCGGTGTTTGGGCTTGCACCTATTATCGGTCGCGTCATGACTGGCGACCCCTGTCCTGCCATGGGCGGCAGCCAATTCCCAAAGAAGAACAAAACGGTGTATGATTGGACACAGTTGCACTCATCTTTACAACAGGGGGCTTCACTGGATCTTGCGCTGCAGCGGCTGCTTAGCCGACAGGATAAGTTCCCCACCTAGCCAAGTTAAGCACCGAAAACTGGGCACTCTGGGGGGCTCATGACATCAGAGGCTTGATTGGATGCCAACCCTCTACCCTGAAACAAGCCCCCCTTTGTGTCTGGAGCGGCATTGCTCATAATTCGTTGGCTGTGGCTCAATGAGGACTTCAACTCTCGTGGACGGGAAACGGGCACTAGAAATAGAAACTTGCGAGCCGCGCGCTTCAAGCCAAGCAAACGATAGTATCTAACGTTGCCCCGAACACCCGGTTCTCCCTTTGTGAGCTTTTACTGTCCTTAATTTTCGCAAACCTAAAATGACGTCTCCTTTTATCTATCGGTCTTTCATTTACAGGCGCCACATCCATGGTAACTCGCGTGGGGTACAATGTAACTCTTTAATGAAGGTTAACTTGAATACGCGGACACAGCCGAAATGAAGAAATGGCCAATTACTTTACTTATCCATCCATTTATACATGACGCTTCAACTAATAAGAGATAATCCAGATCGTACGTGGTACATGTTATATACAACCCTTAAAACTGTGCAACAAAGACAAGCTTAAGCCAGTAAATAAACATATGATTAAGTCTCAACAAATCCAAATCTCCCTTCAATCTTTTTGGCAGTGACTCCAGGGCAGTAAGCGTAGGTGTCACCACCAATACCAAACCATCCACGGCAGTCGGACTCCCTATGTACGATACCAATGGTCTTTGCCTCTGTTAGTATGTCTTACTTAGGTGGATCAGCGCAAGGTATACTCACATCTCCTTTGTACTTGTAATAGTAATGACGAGACTTGATCACACAAAGTGAATAGCTAGCATCGCAGTTGGGCAGAGTATATCGGAACAGCATGTCAAGCATGGTTGACATGCCCTCCTTATCCTCAATTTTGCGAGTGGTTCCTTCTAACCGGGCCTTGAAGACTCCCTTTTCAGTCGTTTCACCGCCACCTTCTTTGAAGATCTGTTCTTGACCTGCCGAGACGATCTCATCAACGTACGAGTCTGGCCACCAGTCATCTCTGAGGCAGACCCAGGACGACCCTGTCATCCTCTTGCGAGCCATGATACAGGCATACACATCGTCGCCGGAGTAGACGGAGAAAAGCCAGTAGCTTGCCTGGCCAAGGCCTTGAACCCAACAATTGTCGGGAGGGGTTGCGACTTGGCGCTTTGTCGTGATGGTATTTCCGCCCTCGACAAAGGTCGGCTCGCCGAACCTCACGTTTTCGGGATATCCTTGGATGGCCAATGCCTAAAGGCAAGAGGGGAATAGCGCAAGGAGAAAGGAAGTGAGAAAGAGTGAAGACTTCATAATGAAACTCAAAAGAATGAAGCAACTGATTCAACGAACGAACGACAGAACGAATAAATGAGAGGGTACCCCGAAACCTGTCGGTGTGTGTTTGATCTGATTAATGTGTCTACAGAATCTCAGAGCCAGCTGATACTTCAACTCTTCACACAATTTCAAGAATACATCAAGGCCCGCGTTGCTATAGAGAATTCTTCATCTCATCTCATTAGTGGGCATGATCCGAGAGCAACAAGACCCAGAACGGCGGCAAACGAGCTGACTGCAGCGGGAGATGAAGGTATTCTCACCAATGGACTGAATATGATGCCCTCCTAGATCTATCCGAAGCACTATTTCGGTGTTCCTGCATATTGATGCTGCCTGATCCCCAATATGGACAATTTTCATGTCATGCGTATGGAAGAAGAGAAATAAACTGTTGGCGCTAGACAGTACTAACGTCAGGGACTTGGTCTTGAGGCAGGTTATATTTCCTCACCGTATTATCAACACCACTATCTAGACTTAGGGCTGAGTTGTTGTCCGACTGAATGGTAGCGATACGTTACCGTTCTGCTGGATCAGCTCCCAACTGGCTGGGCGTCCCACTTGATATATAGCCGAGCTCCCAGGCGCTTAGCAGAATATGCCTTCCAGATACTCGGTACCCAATTGAAGATTGACAGCTGGACATAGGGGATGAACAACACTGCTATCTTCGGTCGAGTCTCCCGCAAGCGCTGTGGCTTGTTTTTGAGCTGAAACGCCAACATTTTCATCCATATTCGTTGAAGTGCATTGGGTTGAAGATGGTGGTGTGCCTTTCACCGATGATCTGACAAGAGTTCTGCTGACACAATGGTTCGCATGCTGAAGAACTTGATTGCATACACGTTACAGGAACTCCAATAAGATGCAATGGCCATGTTGCAGTAAAACAAGAAATGTCGTCCGAAGTGAGCCAACTGCAAGGCTAGAGATACGACGATAGCGTTGTAAACGGAACGACGATCATGGCCAGCGAATGACCTGACTCCACTGAATACCTTCCATAAATGGAAAATACAGGCCTTGGAACAGGCTACAGTCAAATCTGATTGGGACACGTCAGATTTCACATTTTCCTGAAACATCCCTCGACGTTGCATTGCCAGGGTCGTTGTTGATCACGTTACCCTACGTCACTGCGGAAGCCCATGCGAAATTCATTCCCAAGGAGAGATGCCACGGCATCGAGTGTTTGTTGAGAGTAGTAATCAATGGATTCTTGATATTCAAAAATTCAAAGGTGACTATTATTAGAAATTGGTTGACAAGTGACTACACTCAATTGGGTTGGTGCAAACACGACCAGTATCTAAAGACTTGTGAGACTAACAAAGGACATTGTTGGCTCTAGCGATTAACCACGGCGAGGACCTTGAGAATAAACAAGCCAAATCTTGTTCTCTAGATGTTCTACTGTTCAGATTGTGTACAATTATTGTCAATTGAGTCCTTTGGAACTTTGTGGATGCGTCTACATGATCTTGAAATGTCCTTTGCGTTATCCGTTGACAATGAAGTGTCCCCCAACTCTCACATACTGCGTTTATCTGAACGATCACGATGTTCAAAACAATCAAGAGACAGAAGAGATCTGATCATCAAGAGATCTTGTATAAATCATCAATTCCAGCCGCGGGAATGAATGATAAGCATGCAAACAAGCCTTTGTACGCCTGCAAACACGACATTACCAGCATTTCATCTCTGACCAACTAGAACCACATCAACTATAACTTTTTCGACAGCTCTTCGATCACACCGCCAAGATGGTTATCACGGAAACCTTCTTCCCCGCCTTGTTGCAGGCTTACGACAATGATCCTAGCGACGCTCTGGATATCCAACTCACGTGTGGAATTTGCCAAGAACAGATGACATTTGACGATGAAGCTGATCCTCATCGTCGCGCGTTTGTCCTCGCTTGTATGCACATCTTCTGTAACGGATGTGTAGAACAGATGGTGGCTCACAGCAAAAGCAGCAACAGCCACTATGCTTGTCCAACGTGCCGCGATTGTCTGCATTGTGGTACTTGCGGATACCCTGCTAAGAAGGGCAGTCTGCTTCACATGGAAGGTGAGCAGTCCATTCCCCTCATTGAAAGAATCCTCAAGCAGAGCAATGATCGGTGGAACTGCTTCAATTGCGACGTGGATACCTACATACTCTGGCTGCATACAGTGATGAGGATATCAAAGGATTATACTGAAATCGTCGACAATGGGCAGTTTATGAGAGTCTCCGTCGAGTATAAAGGTAAGGTATTTGACGATCCCTCATCTGCGGATCTAGTTGATTCGAAGCTCGTCAAAAAACAGTCAATGCCTCGAGATCTTGAAATACCCGTTAAGATTATTGAAGAGGGTCTGCTCAAGGCACACCCTATTATGAGGCCCGACGATGGCACCACGGCTTTCAAATATGAGATTTGTTTCTATGAACCGAGAGATAAAGAGCATGAGATTATTGCAGAGGAGAGACGCCTCATCGAGTATACGGAGCTCGAGGTGCGAGAAAGGAAGATTGGATACCGAAAGCTCATGGTATTGGAACTCGCATTAGATTTGCGTGATTTCTGGACCGATAGCAATGTTCGCGAACTCATGACATTGCGATCAGACCGTGCCAAAAGAGTCCTTCGTGACTTCAGGAGACAGTGAGGTTTGAGAAAAAGGTAAGTAAGGTAAGTTAAGAGTAGCGGGTGGCTTGCTTGGTTTTAGATAGACAGAGATATTCAGTGATGGATTAAAGAATAAACCATTCTACTCATTTTTATGTTTCCATTGTGACCGTATGACAGCCACATGACCCGGTGGTCTTGCCCGGAAGTCTATCGCGCTATTTGTATAGGAACTTCAAATTCGGATTTGTGTATGTGATAAAGATGATGATTGAATGGGCATAACTTGGGATTGTACACTCAATTCTTCTAGGCCGTCTTGTGGATAGAGTTATTTATTAGGCGCCTACACTACGGGAGAGTCTCCCCCTTTCACACTTAACAAGTGCCAGTAACGCCTCTATCATGAAGACAGCATGGCATACTCTATTAAACTCTTAGTCAGATAATCAATCTCCGCGGTATTGTTTGTGAAGGACAATATAGAGTCTACTCAGAAGCGGATCAGCGTTACCTTGCTGAGGAGTAGCACAAATGTTCTCCCGTGACATCAATGGACGAATTCAGTGTGAGAAGGATAGTGAATATCGTGATATAAAAGAACAAAGATAGCTGTGGAGTGTTCTTATGCAGAGTTCAATGGACGAGGCCGTCCAGTGATGTGTCATCAAAGGTCTTGTTAGACCAACAGATGAAGAGCCCTTCATTATCATGAGCGTGAAGCCTCCGTCTGCACAATGACTATGTTCAGTGACAGTCGTAAAACCTACTCCTCGAATTCAAAGTATATAAACACAAACTCCCCCCATGACCTCTCTGTAGCAAGGAACTCCTTCCACCAACCTCTCAACATGTCTTCACTTAAAGGTCCCATCACCTCAACATTCTATCCTGAGCTCGCAAGCATCATAAACCTTGACCCCACGGCCCTCGAGCGCCTGGAGCTCGACTGTGGTATGTGTCAGGACAGGATGAGCAATCCAGAAGACAGGACTTGCGATATTTTGATCCTTCCATGTGGCCACATGTTCTGTTCCTCTTGTATCGAAGAGTGTAGAGAGCATGAAAGAGCGCACAAATGCCCTGTCTGTCGCTTTGATCTCGCACACAAAATCTGCGGGTGTCCGATCGAAGAGGATACATTATTTGAGCCCACACCGGAACAAGATCATACCGTTTTGGTTAAAATGCAGGCGGAAATCTCTCACCTAAAGGGAGCTTGCGATGCGTGTGATGTGGGTACTTTGGTCCACGGTTTTAGACAGGTCGCTCTCTTCCTACATGATCCCGCACAGATCATCAAGGACGGACACATTTTGCGAGTTACCATTCGAAAATGCGGAGAAAAGGAGGGACTGCTATCTGATATGAACGAGGTGGTCACACAGTTGCCAGTGTCGTCAGATCTTCAAGAACTCTTCAACATTGCTCGAGACAGTCTCGACGTGGCACACAATGGGCCACTTGTTGAAGACGAACCGCCCCTGTTCGGTCTGGAACTGGCTATTTGCGAGCAATGTCAAGAGAACCATTGTGATGACCACTGTCGCTTTAGAAGAGGAGAGATGGAGCTCGTCAAGAAGAAGTTGGAAACTCCCGGGTGTGACAGTCTTGCACTGGCTCGCGAGGCGGCAGAAAGGTTAGCCAAGTCATTCGCTAGTGATGAAGCTTGCAAGGAGTATAGGTCAGAGTTGAAAAAGATCCATGATGAAGAAGCTGCTTTGCTAGAGGCTTTGGAGCTGAGTGAGAACAACCAGGATCATCAGGATGACCAGAGTGAACAGGATCATGGAGTTTTTGGGCTCTACGCCCTTGCCGCAATTCCAGTTGCTGCTGGGATTGTGGCTGGCGGATGGCAATTCGGTGCATTTCTTGCTAGGCGTGCTTAGTATAGAAGATGGTGAAAGGTGAACTGTGGCATTTTGGGGCAGAAGTTTGAAAAGTGAGCATAAAGACGATCTGGAATTGTCTACTGGTTCTTGAGACAGTTGAGTTGAGCATCATTGAGGGCACTGGGGGGCTTTTGGGAATGGGTGGTGTTCTTTAATATTGGCACAGTTAGATACCCACAGGGGAATGAATTGACTACTTGGACTGACACTGAGAAATGTGGTCTTTGAAATAATTGAATCTAAGTGAATGTTTATTGTGTCGTGTTTTATTGCCAAAACGAAATGGCACCTTATACCAAACAGGAGAGACATGGCTTTGATACTCCATTGTATGGCAGCGATGTCTCTGAGCAGGGAGGAGGAAGTAAAACTCACGACCTCAATCCTAAACTGTATATATATTCAGGCAAGTTAGCATATATTTGGGGGTCTCTTTAAGGAATGCATTTTGGCATCCTCTTTCAGGGTCCCAGGTTTTATTGCTCCACGGGGAGCCTCAGTTACTTATAAAGACAGTTGTGTAAATGCTCCTACTCACGATATCAGTTCCATTCTGCAGTAATTGGTCAGGAATTTTGGTATAATGTCTAACTTTCGAGCCTGATGTGTTATCTGCAGAAAAGACTCGTGGCAGAGAGGTTATATAACCACAGAGAACTTAGTAAAAATGCTCGTAAATCAGAACCTAAGGTTACTGAATGCATGTTTGTATTCAGATAGTTACATACACTACCGATGTCTACGGATCTATTTGCCCAGCAAATAGTCAAAAACTTCCTTTTTAGGGGTATCC
This sequence comes from Fusarium lyarnte (nom. inval.), assembly GCA_014898885.1. Lineage (NCBI taxonomy): Eukaryota > Fungi > Ascomycota > Sordariomycetes > Hypocreales > Nectriaceae > Fusarium > Fusarium lyarnte (nom. inval.). The sequence goes on from JAAVUB010000591.1 coordinate 18,775, forward strand.
TCGTCCATAACCTGGTCATACTCTACTATCCTAGGAGCCAAAACCTTCCCAAATCTGGCGTCTCTTCGTCTTGAAGAGACAATTTCCCTTCATGACCATCAGTTATCATCCTGGGGGACAGTCTCATCCTCTGCGGGAGACTCTTCCACCTGTGACAGAAGCTCAGGCTTGAAGTGAAGTACCTGAATCTTCATCGAGCTGAAATCCGCTTCCAACCAAACATGATTCTCTCGCTGTGATTCAATCGCGAAGTCGACGATCTCATCGATCACCCGCTTGACGGCGGCAGGAGCTTCGATTTCGAGAACAGGTCCAGTTACATGCCACGAGAAGTATTCTTGAGAGCTCGAGAGCTGGATGCCGATACCCAAGTACTCTCCCTTGAGCTCCCCTGCAATGTCTGGGCTACTGCTCAACACCCGGTTCAGGAGGTTCTGCAAAGCAATGATGGCACAGGGGCTGCATCCTCTTGGAATGATCCCGCCTTGTGACAGGATGGGAGGCAACCTATGCGATCTAGTTAAGGGCATGGGCATACCAGTGTGAGGGTGGCCGCAGTCATGAGTGAGATCCGTGCGACATATAGGGCATCGGGAGCCACCTGTATCATAATATGTGAGGATATATCTCCCGCACAGAATGTGGCCGCATGGGAGGACTCGAGGACGACGTGGCATTCCGGGACTTTCGCCATCTCGACCTCTGTACTGGAAGGGCTCACCGCAAACGACACACTCCAGGTCGAGAGTTTCCAGATTGGTGACCCCGTTGTTCTCGACGAAGGCCTTGAGACTGGGCCAGAAATTCTCCTGGATAGGCATGTTGCTTGGAGGGGTTGGGATCGATGGATAGTGATAGTATATGGAAACCTCCCGGGAAGTTCTCTTGGTGGATCGACGCTACGTTAGCTGGATATGAATGTGGTAGGAATAGATGAAAGAGGGATGAAGTTGGAAGTCAAAGTACCTTATAAAAAGCTGTAGAACAAATAGTCTTGAAGTTGTTGGTGAAAAGAAGGAAAGGAAAGAGTTGAACAGGCCTCGCACTTCTGGTGTTATAAGCAGAACAGAAGATGAACTTGACTGGCAGTCTCAACCACAGTGGTTCCTTCGTTCGTGCCACTGCCACTAATAACACCACTGCCACCGACAGTGTCGACATCCAAATCAGAAACACTGGCAATTGCGAAGAGTCATCATTTAGGCCGTTTACTGAGCTTGGGGCCCAGGGCGAGGACCATTACCAGAGTAAACCGGTAAAGCGCTCATCATGAATTCGGCAAGTGATGAATTAATATATAGTATAGGAACTGTGCTAATTTGACGGAGGATATAGCGTCGTGTTTCGGTATACTGGTGGATGTATTTGTTGACTCCTGGTTACAGATGAAATATTATATATAAGGAGATGAAGATGGAAAGTGGAGGTTATACTGAAAGAACTACCAGCAAGGGGTCTTTGGGCTCTTATTTGTATATGAATTGGTATACGTTATCAGCAATGTGCGTCTGGCAGAAAAGCAAATGCAAACTAAAAGGAATAGACAAAAGTCGACAATCTTTACCAAATCCCCAACTTGAGCCAAATACCCCCCTCAAACAACAAGATTTGGCCAAACTTCTCTGACATCTTCCTACATTTCAGTCCCATCCATGACATTTCCTCATAGAGTAGAGAGGATGAAAGTCGTGATGTTTGAGAAGAGTGATGATGTTGGAGGAGATGACGGGTGTGGAGTTGATGCTTTGTGTTGAGTTATAATGGGGGGTCGAGTTGATGGTTATGGTGATGATCCCTACTGCTTAGATTCCAGGTCACGGATCTCCACCAAGCCGCCAGCATGGTAACCGTTGTTCCAGAGCTTCGTACTGTTCTCATACTTGTCCAGACGTCGTAGGTACTGAGCAACGAAAGTTCGGAACGCTGCTGGAGCACGCATTTCCGGGCAGTTCCGCATCCAGGGAAGGGGAACGGTCTCGCCGTCGTAGACCATAGATACAGTGTAACGACCCTTTAGTTCTTCTGGGAGAAGATGGTGGAGGACTTGGTTGAGGTTCTCTACAGTCTTGATGACTGAGCATTCCTCACAGTACTCAGTGATGGCTCCTCCGTCGTTGATCGTAGGTGGTATAAAGTCCATGTCGGGCTTGTTAGATGGCATAAACATCCCGTAGAAAGAGTGTCCGTACACGGGATGGACCAAGTTGGCCCTGCATGTTGGGCACATGGCCTTGGCGTTGCCGCGATGTCGGGCATTATCTCCAATGCAAGACTGACCAAATATATGGCCACATGCGAATATGACCCCCTGGTGGGTTTCGCCGTGCTCGTTTTGCGCGGCGTGTTCGTGCGGGAGGACAGTAATTTCCTCCAGACAAATGCTGCACTCGGGGGCGAGGTCCCGGAACTTCACATTGTTCTTGGTGAGTTGTGAGGCGAGTCGGGGCCAGAATGACTCCTTCGACAATTCGGTGATCTTCTTGGGGCCGGTGCAATCGACGGGTGGGAGGAAAATGATCGGCATCTTGTTTTGAGGGAGAGCCTGGGGTCGTGGCGTTAGCTACGTAGTTTTGAGATCGAAAAGAATGAGAGGTGAGAGAGAGAGAGACTATGCGTGCGCGTGTGTTTGTATGATATCATCAGATGGGAGGTATGTCTTGATATACCCAGATAGTAATCAAGTTCTGCCCCCAAGACAGATCGAATGTATTCACAGGGCGCTCAACTTATCACGCCATGGATGTTTCCAATCCATGTTACCACTTGCCAAGTCATGGGACAACATGATGCTCAAAACTTACCTTGATAAAGTGAGCAGAATCCGATGTAGTCTGAGGTTGTATCGATATCAGAACGAGTGAGTGACGGGAAGAGTGGACGGTAAGCTGTAGCTGTGGCAAGGGAAAAGCTGTGTTTGGGTTGAAGAAGGGGAAATAGCTTGAGCCTAGTGAGAGTCACAGAAAGCGACCTTTGGCTGGCAACCTACTAACCTACCACAGGATGCAGTCACTTCACTGCCAGTGCCAGCCTCCAGGAAAAAAGCTGCCCATGCCTCCCACTTCCGGTGCCGCTGCTCCCAAGATTTGTTCACATTGAGTATTAGCACTCATAATTAGGCTACGAACAATTGAATAAGAGGCAGTGAACTCTGTTGCGATGTGACTGCTTTAGTATTGGCTGCTTTGGCGTTCATGTTCACGATGAGGGCTCTCTTCTTGTGCTAATTGGCCCCCTGAAATATCTGCTACAAGGAGGAAATCTACCCGCAGCTTCCAATAGAGAGGAATATATCACACATAAATGTAGAAGGGACGTCCTTGTTGACTCTCGTGGGTTCTCGACGCTTTTATTGGATCTGGTAGGAATCGGTGCTCGGTGGGTGATCACATGGTTCGTCTACAGGCACTGATATTACAGTCACCGTGCTGTAGCCCTCACTTCCGTCGAACGAAGACAGACATACACTCGAAACTGAGATCAGGTGACAGCAATCTACCTTGATTTAGGTCTAATTTGCCTGAGAGCCGAAGCTTGTTCGATAGACATCTAACCAAGTGCCCCTCACCTCGAGTCGGCAGTCGAGTTGAGTCCAAGGAATATTCACAGTGACCAATAATCCGGGGGGCATAATTGGCCCAGGGGACTTGCTCACAAGATATCGATATCTTAAAATATAGCTAAAGCAGGTATACTTTATTTCCCCGGATGTGATGGCAAATAGGGTTTGAGTCGTGATTTACACCATCAGAAATTTGTGCATTTTCCGAGCATCAACCTCATGCTTTCAACACGAAGTTAACAGACCAGTAATGACTCTAAGCCTCACTGATATGGATTACTCAAAATTTTCATGACTGCACGTGAGCTGGAGATTATTTTGAGGGGGAGGCTGAGGCTGAGACCCTGGGGAGTATACTTTGGGTGTCCTCCCACGGCCCAGTTACAATTCACGCCGTTTTAGAAGTATAAAGCATAAGGATAGAAACTGCAGGCACCCATTGAGAGGCCAATTAGTCATAATTATGTTAGAGAACTGTACTGTCACGTTCAAGACTTAGACAGGTGCAAGTGAACACTCAGCCACAATGCACGCTTAAACAGACTACAAAGGTGACTCGATCAAAGAGCTCAACCAATACGTGAGCACTACCAAATGATATTTTCAGAACATACATTCTAAGGGACTAGAATGTTCTTCACGCACATCCCTTTGAGTCACTCTCTGTTCCAGGAACATCCATCGATTGGTCCTTTGTACAATTTTGAGAGTCTATATAGAAGTTTATTCCCCTTTCCTCGTCAAACATGGCCAGTACTGGCTGCAAGGGGACCATATACTTTAGAAAATAAGAGCCTGTACTGAACTTTCGTAGATTGAGGTGATCCAAGTTCCCCTTCGACGACCTTGGACCTGATTATTAAGAGCAGAACTTAATCACTCCCCTGGGTATAAAAAGACACCTTCCCTCTCGGTTCCCAGATTCTCTCCATCTTCTTCTTTCGTCAAGTTGTCTTATGTCGTCAAGTTAGCTTCTCTTCAGATCTTGTATCATCAGCTTCACTTACATCAACTTGGTCGTCTATCATCAGCTCAACCTTCTATCACTACATCTTATATCATCGACACTCTTCTCTTATAATCATATTATCGACAAACTTCTCTTAACTTCTCTCATATCATCAACCAACCTTCTCTCTCGACTCAAATCTTCTCATCTATCATCAAAACTCATCTCATCAAGTCCCCACTTCAATCACCTCTACTCTATCACTCTATCATATCTCTTCACCTCACTCCCAAGACACGATGTGTATCATGGAGAACCCCGCCGACCGTCCTTGGTTCATCATCTCCAACGATGTCCCACACGTCACAGAGGACTCGCAAAACGGGTACTGGCCCAACATAGAAGCCAGCATCGACAACAACGAGTTCCAGTTCAAGGACCTCTCGATCGAGTGTGTGGTCTGCCGCACCGACGTGACCGTCTTCCCCAAAGATCACGTCGTCGATGAGGAAGTTGGTGAGAGCCATAGGGCTGCCATCCTCCCCTGTGGACACATATTCGGTGCCTCGTGCGTCAAGAGGTTCTTCGACATGAAGAATGAGGAGAGAGCTCGTGCCTCCTGTATAAAGTGTCGGGCCGCCTGCTACCACCCTGCCTGCGGACACCCCTTCTACGGTGAACCCATGCCTTCGCATGTGCCAGGCATGGCGTTCACCCCCCATGTCGTGGGCAAAGGCGGCAAGATCGACATGCACTGCGAGAAGTGCACCTACAAGAAAGCCATATACGATATCATGGCGGCAGTCCAGGGGGCACCAGACGCCACCGAGGCTATGAAAAAGTCCCTTGTTGTCATTCTGACAGTCAGGGACAAGCCTTATGTCCTCCGTCCAGTTGATACGAGCGGTCTACAACGGGTCTACTTTCCCGCCTCTGTTGTAGACCGCTTCGCCGAATACATGGATCGAACGGAGAAGGAGGAAGCAGGGCAGGGCTACTGGATCAGTGGTCGTCTGACCGGGTGCAATGTCAGACTATATGTCCTTGCACCAGAGAAACAGGGCATATTGCCCAGAGATGATGAGATATGAAGTTGCATTGGACAGTTTTTTGGAGGGGGGGTTTTCTTTTTGTTCAATAAGCTTGGGAGTACAGCTGTTTGGTGTAATGTTTTTTTCTGTTCAAGAATAATATCTTGATTTATCGGCATAGCATGGCGCCAGGGTTCAAGTATATTCTTACTTCATCAACAATATACTGTTATATCACCACTGATCATTTTTAAAACATTACTTGTGACTATCTTGCCAGGATTGACAGCAAGCTCGCAATGAAATAACATATCAATCTTCGTAAGTGCTAAACAAAAATCTCATCCAAAGGACGATCCGTAACCATAACATACATACATAAGAATCTTTAAAACCATCATAATCATTTCGCTGATTCCCAGACCAGCACAATAACACTATCCTTGACATCGCCCATCTCCTCACCCCATCTCTTCTTCAAAGCCGGCTCATCGATAACTCCCCTCTTCACATAAGCCTGCCACACATCCCCTTCAGTGGTGGTCACGGAGTCCATCAGCTTCCACACATTTCGCCGTCCTGTCCAGAACAACATCTTTCGGTCTGTATCTCGCTCCTTGAGCTTCACCGGACCAATGACGGAACGGCGGGAAGAACTGGCTTTTCCGGCCGTGGAGAGAGGCATGTCCGAGAGGTGGATTCCATCAGGGTATTCGGTTATGGTGTACCCGTTTACGAGGACCCAGTTGTCGCGGAAGCGGTAGCGCTGGAGGAAGCATGCTTCACCGCAAACATTGGTGACGAGATGGGCTTGGCTTGGGGTGAGGTGATGGCGTTTTCCATAGTCGTGGAGGGCGAGGGGTTGAATGCCCGTCTCATAGCTGTCCAGATGGGAGGAGTAATCGTCGTTATCCTTGGGCGAGTAGAAGCTAGGTATGATGTGCATCTTCATCTTGGTATGCTTCGCCAAACAATCCTGAAGAATACCGTCCCAGCGTTTCTTGCTCGTAGGACTGTCTTCAACACCATCAAAGCATGATAGATGCGTGACTTTGGATATAGCAGGTCGTGTAAGGAAGATTGCCCCGCCTCCATAGGTCGTCATGAATCCCTCGCCGATAGCCCAGTCTCCTCTCTCACTCGGCAATCCAATGTACAATTCCTTCTCGGAGTTATACGCAAATAGTCGTTCCTGGAGATATGAAAGGTTGGGTAGAAAGATCTCCTCGTCCAAGATGCCATACCACTTCTTCATCTGTCCTTTCTGTGCGAGTGTAGCGCTATACTTCTTGACCGACTCCATCATGTTGAAGTATCTCTTTGCCGTAGAGATCTGGCCCTCGGAAATAGTAACATGAGCATCGATGCCCAATGACACCAAAACTTCGGTCAGCTTCTTAGCCTGCTGGTAATGCCCCTGATCAAGAACAAGCAGAAAACTCGCTCCGTTGCCATGCTGGTTCCCACCAGTCATCCACCTTGCCCAATCCTTCGCAACAGCGTAATCATCCCTGACAACACGATCAAAACTCGTCGAGATCGCAAACACAAAGTCTGAAGCGTCGATCTGTCCTGGCTTCGGTCCTCCTACAATCGGAAGGTTCAGTTCCTGTCGTGCAACCAAGCTTCTCCTCTCGGGAGCCTTGGTATCGATAATTTGTGGTTGGTTTGAATGAAAGTCTGTATCGATGTTCGTGACTGAAGTATGCTCAGAGTCCTGCTCTGAAACACGGACTTTCCATGCAGTCCATGAAGTTTGATCCGAAAGTCCAATTTTCTGCCTTAAACGCTCGAGGTACTGTTCTTCCGGGACTGGTCCTTTGATGGCGATTTCAGCATCTGTCTCTCTTCGAGGCCAGTGCAGCCATCTTGTCTGAAAGAAGAGAACAACGACAACAACAAGAACAAGCAGTTGAACAACCCTGCGGGGAATAGTAGGCGGGCTAGAAATCATAATCATGATGAATAGACGATCCAATCCAGTAAAAAGAGTGACTTGGGTGGGTATAACCTGGATAAATGAGTGTGTTGCTTGGCTATAACAAAGGCATGATCACGCTGTGAGAGGCGGGTAAAGACTGACTACGATGAAAGAGAAGAAGCAAAAAGACTTGGACTCCCGAGTCGTGAGGCACAGCGAGAGATTTAAGTAAATTAGACTCAAATGGCGTAGAGCGACAGACTGCCACAATGCCCTTGTCTAGTCTTAAGTGGTAAATGGCCGCAGTGGGGGGAGGCCATCCTTCAAAGCATCGTGAAACTAGGCGCCCCAGACCATGATCCTGGTCGCACCACGTCAATAACGTTTAAAGAGGGGAAGGCCAAGGCAAGCAATTAAACTGTGACAAGGTCCGTGGTTCGTTTCATGGTTGATCAGTGGAGGTCTCAGGTCACGATATGCCCAAATACAGTAAAGAGAAACAATTGGAGCCAGTGTCAGAACTGAAGATCTTTTGACTCCTATTCTGACAGCGTCTATTCAAAGTCTCAATTCATGCATGAAGGATGCTGATGTTGAATCCTGGTGGGTGAGAAGCTATGACGGAACGAGAACTAGGTTGGGTGGTAATTTAATCTCTTGCCAATAATCAGACTAATGCAGGTACAACAACAGCCCTAGTCGCAAAATAAGTCGATTTCGGTAGGTAATTTATCTGATAAGCGGCAAGCTAGGAAATGACCGCATCCCGTTGGAGATTCTTTGCCGAGCTCCAGTCTTACATCATTCGCTAGACCTAGTGGTTGGACCCTTTTCTTCTTGGGCGGCTTCAGCATTTAGTGACTTTCTCCTAGGTGGTGTGATAGGTTCTGCCGCTGCCCTTGTGTGTGTTGGTGTTGATGCCACTGTCGTCGGTGCTCGCGCTGGTATGGGCACAGGCATTGACATCGGCATCGGCATCGGCATCGGTGGTAGAGGCTGATGTTGAGGTTGGGATCCGCGCCTTGAAGATGGCGTTGATTGACTTGGGGCGTAAGCCGATGGCATATTGGCTTCAACCGTTCGTCTGGCGTGGTCGAAACGATCATAGCACTTAGCAAGAGCCTCTTGGACCGACTGGTCCGCACGTACAATACCCGTGGCGAGGACTTCTCTAATGTGATCTTCGACCTTTTGAAACTCGGACTTGTCGTATCTGTATCGATCAGGAATACCGCTGTTGTGCAATAGAGCCAACAGCCCCGCGATAACCGTGTTGGACGCAGCGAGAATGGTGATGGCTGTGTCGTCGAACCCTCCAGAGCTGAGAGCTGTGATGCTGGCGCCAATCATCAATTGCAGAACAAAAAGAATTGCGCGAACGAAGCCGATGAAGTGAAACGAGTAGGATGAAACGGTACGGCGGTAGACGCAGTCGCGATAGAGACCATGAGGAAGGCCTTTCGGGGGCCAGAAGCTGCTGGTGGGATGAACAGGCTTATTGTGCTCTGTATCTTTAACCCCTCCAACTCCGCGCGCTAGAATTGTCCATTCTGTAGGCGATAGGAACCGTAATCTGACGTTCTTGTGTTTCTTCTGACTTGGGTCTTTCTCTACGCTGCTTTGATCTGCTCCGTTCATGTAGGATCCGAAATTTTGGGTATTATCCATCGATGTCTGTACCACGGTTGAATCAGCTTCCGCCATCATGAAGCCGATACGATATTAAGCCGCGCAGCCTGTATTTTCCGTAATTTGCGAGATGAAGTGTAAATATCAAAGGGAATGAAACATGCTAACAAAGTAACTCCTAGCGTATGAAGAAAGAGCGATATAGGAGCAAGCGGTGCTTGAAGAAGTTGGCTAGGGTCAAAAGGTCGAATTCAAGATAAAAGAGAGGAGGAGGAGGAGAAGAAGAAGAAGAAAAGTTGAGGCTTCTGGTGATGTAAAAGGCATTCACGTTGGCAAGCTGAGTTCATTGCTCGGCCTTCCCCGTCGTTATGCTATATTGTCTCAACTGAAGGCGGAATGCCATGCCCTATGCGGCTTCCACCGTGTAATGCTGCTCCATCCTCATGACTTTGGCGAGAATAATTTCCTTCTATGGATCTCTTTTTTGTTAAGGAGTCGCTCGCGTCAAGTTGGGTATAATTCCAAGAAGCACGACCCTTATTAACAAAAAAGTTGTGATGTCGTGTCGCACTTCACTTACACGAGCTGCTGCTGTACAACCTACAAAGGACCCTGCCAAGCCGCAATGGGAAATGTTTACGATAAAATCTTCTGCAACACTGTAGGTCTCAGCCTCAAAATGCCCATTCTCAAGTCCAGGAATGTTGAGTGTCTCGAATGCAACCAAACCCCAACTCCTCATACAAAACAATGGACCATTCTCAGGGAATAGCTGCACTCATAAATAGATATCATTTCTATGTTCATTTTCATGTATATGACCATCTTCCACTGAGAAAAGTACAGCCTCAATCAGTCATGACCCTATCACCGCCAATTCCCTCCTGATCCGAGTAAATCATGTAGAAACCACCCAAGTCATGCAAACGCCACAGTACATACATACCCTCAACGATACATCGCTAAATATTTCATCTTTCAAAATCAAGAATCTTGCACAAGATGGGGGATGTCGTCCACCTTGGCCTGTCCGTTGAGAATGGCATTAACCGCCGTGAATAGCGGATACTCCGACTCCAGACCGCGAGCCTTGAGGAAGCTGTTCACCTCCTCCGCGGTAGTGGTACCCTGAATCTTCTGTCCGTTGAGATCCTGCTTCTCGACCTCTTGCACGGAGATTCCCTTCTCGACGGCCTTCTTGGCACAGCGGAAGTTACGACCACCGGAACAGGATGTGATCAGATCGGCGACACCGGCAGAGGATTCGGTAAAGGTAGCTGTGTGGACGGTCTCGCCGAAGAACTCCTTGCCGAACTTGACCATTTCCATGAGACCGACGCGCATGATGGCTGCCTTTGCGTTATCACCCCAACCACGACCGTCGACAAAACCAGCTGCAAGAGCAACTACGTTCTTCAGGGCACCGCTTAGAGACACACCAGCAACATCAGAAACGATCTGAACATGGAAGTAAGGTCGGTGGAAGAGTGTTCGGAAGCAATCCTGGTCCAGGGGAGGATAGTCGGCGGGCATGGCGGTGAGCTTGGTCTTGGAAGTTCTGCCTCGAACGTCCTTGTGCTGCATATCGGGAAGCTCGCCAATTGTAGGATTGGGACTACCGGTTCGTGGCGTAGGAGCTCTACTGTTGTCGAGAGCAGGAGGGTCGTAAGCGATAGTAGTCTCTGACCACTTCTCCTCAGCAATTTCACGAGCCAAGTTGGCACCACTGAGGGCACCACAGTAAATGCCTAGCCCGTCACCGATCCACTCGCTGAACAGGCTGATGCCGTCGTCAGTGACATTGACACCCTTGATACAGCTGATTCCTCGAGCATAAGGAAGAATGTGTCCGTTGACCTGCTTGCAGACGTTTGCGATGAACTGGTGGGGCAAGTTGAAGACGAGGATGGTGGAGTCCTTGACAGCGTCGCGAATGTCGGGGTTGGCGATGATGTTGGAGGGTAGAGGAATACCTGGCAGGTACTTTACGTTCTCGTGGTGCTTGTTGATGACTTCTGTGAGCTTCTGGGGCTTGTCGCCGGTGGTTTCGTCATATAATTTGGAGTCCTTGGTGATCGTCACGTCCTCCTCGTAGACCCACATCTGGACATCTTCCTCGAAGAGATCTTTGTTGGCGCGAGTGTTTTCAGCGACGATCTTGGCAATTGTTGAGCCCCTAGACGGTAGAGTTAGTCAATGGCTCAAGCAAAGATAGAGGCAGAGCTGGAGAAGCGGAAGACATACCAGTTACCGGATCCCACAATGGTCACCTTGTGCTTCTTTGAATGTCCACCCAAGCTCGCCATGTTGCCGAATGTCGCAGAAGAATAAGTGCGAATATGAGTACAAGACAGTAATCTCGAAGACTTGGTAAAGACGAAAGAAGAGCGAACTACAAGCGATCGAAACATACGGGGGAGAAGAAGAATCGAGAGTGTGTAAGGGCGAAAAAGAGCTTTATGAGGGGTACTGAAGCTGAGTAGTCCGAGGGACCTGCTCCAGCTTTCCAGGTTGTTGAACCCTGGAGCAAGCCACAATGACGCATGGCAGAATGAGATAAGTGACACCGCCTGCTCCAAGGGGGAAAGCGTCCCATCAAAACCCCATTGATATCCGTGATAATGGAGCTGGAGAAATCTCGAGACCTTGGTGAGGCCGAGGGGCAGTTTTTCACATGCAAGCAGCCCTGGAGGTGTTCATTGCTGTGGCTGATTAGGTCAATTGGAAGCTATTTTTCTAGAAGAACCTCAGGGTTCGCTGTCTAAATAGCTACGACTCTGCGAGTTGACGATTCGAGAATAATTTCACTCTCAAAGATGGCTTCAATCACATGGAAACAACATAAAATTCCAATTCAACTTTTTTAAGTGGGATTTCACATGTCGAACAAAAACCTCGAAACAAGGATCTCTGCAAAGTCTAGGATTCTCCGGGAGACAAGGGGGCAAAGATGCATAATCCAGGAACAGCTACAGCACCGAGCCCCGTTCCGTAATCCGCGGGCCGATCCCCTTGTCGCGTGACGAGCACATGTTTAAGAACAAGAAGAAATCATGGGCTTAGATCAAATGATGTAGATTTTGAGGTTATCGCTACTAACAGTCGCATCATGTCACGATATCAACCACTGCCGAGGATGTATCGTTGCATTGTATCGGGTTCAAGGGCGCTAAAGCTCAACTGCATGTTGACGTTGCCAAGTTTACCCCAACGGAGTCATCTCACTCCCATCCCTTTTATCCGCGTAGAGGCCAGTTTATTTAACAGAGATACGAATGCCTGCATTTGGTTATCTGAAATGTTTGACCTGAAATTATATCACTCTCCAATCTGAACTGTTGCCAATGTGCATGCTGATCAGAGCCTCGATAAGTGCCAATATGAAAAACAGACATGTCCCATAACTCAGCGATTAAGAACAGTTAGATTCAGCAGCTAAATTGACTCCGTCGCCCTCTCAATTATACTCGCCCAATAATTCCACCTTCTCCTCATCTGCCGATGGGAAGTGATTAAGCATCGCAGACAAAGAGCGCTTCCGCCTATGTGTCTTCCTCTCGTCCTTCTCTTCTTCGGTCCTTTCACCGTTTCCAAAAACAGGTTTGAAAACATTATCGTAAGCCATCCAGGCCACAGTGAACATAACAGTCATGGTGACAGCCAACCATTGGGGCACCTTGCCGCGCTTGTCAGCCAGAAACTTGGACAGAAGAATGACCGTTCCGAAGAAAAAGACAACGAAGAACAGGAAAAAGAATGCTCCTATCCTTTGTCTCAATGTCGTGATCGTGTATGGCTGCAACGAGTGCAGGTAACGCTGGTACCCATCGGGAAGTTCATGTTCCTTGGCACCGTCTTTGATGAGATTGAGATATCGAGCACTGGCTTGTGCATAGCCAGGCTCACGCTGAGGGCCAAGCAGAAAGCGATACCACCACTTGTGCTTGCGAGGGTCATCAGGCAAGTCCTTGTCAGGAATCTGTGGTGCAAAAAGCGTCCTTGAGAGAAAAGGTCGAGGGATGTCGGGGAATGGCTTCTCAGGGATGGACATTTTGGGAGGTAATGGTATGCAAGGCACAACAATCTCTTTGTAGCCTGCTCCACCACCTTCGGTGCGGATGATGGTGCGGTAATCCTCCTCTGTTACTTCGTATACCACACCAATAAGACCCTCATCCCACCTGATCTCCTCTGAGTGTGGTGGCTGCGGAGGATCGAAAGGTGGGATTGGCACCTTTGGGGGCAGCTTTGGCTTCTCAGGAAGCTTTCTGTAATCGACGTTTGCAAAGCATGGCTCGCGATAAGGAATCCCAGGAAGGTTGAACTTAAGCTCCAACGTTGGCACTGAAACGTTCACTTGAGACAGAGGTCGAATGCCACGAACGCCCAGGAATGTCTCAGCGGCGAGGTTGGATCCATAAGCGAGATAGAGATACGTCTTTGGCGCAGGATGGTCTCGATCGATGACATGATCTTCAGCAGCTTGAGCTAGGCGTGCAGCCGATGTACGAGGGATCGAAGAGATCGGTGGATACTTCGGTTCGGGCCGCTGCGCAAGAACACTGAACTTGCGCAGGACGACAGAAAGCGAAGACTTACAGGCTGCGTCGCGGTTGGCGCTCGCGTGCATTGGGTTTGACATGACGTCGAGCGAGAAGCTTAGACGTAAGCTTACAACTGATTGATAGGGCCGATGCACAGGTGTCGCTGGATCTGTGATCCTGCCAGATGGCGGAGGAGGGATATATAAAGCGCTCACAAATAAATATCACAATACTCCGTAATCGTTCAAAGCATAGGTTTCTAGGGAGATAAAGGTGTCATTCATCATGAAACAGGTCGTAGATTCGGGCGGAGCGGAGATAGTGGACGTCCTTGCTGCTCTGCTGAATAATGCGCCACGGGTAAGGCATGGGGGGATAGTTGCGCCGACCGATGGTCCGCATTCAAAGTCCGCTTCCCTATTGATGAATTCCGGACTATCGGGCTTTGCCAGGATTATCTGACGAATTGGCTTGCTGAAAGATTACCAAGCGATGGCCCGTTGCTATAGATCGTAGATCAATGTTAATGGATTCCTCCATTGCATCGGGAAACCCTCCGGCTGTACAGGGTAGGTTGGGCCAATTCAACCATTTCAACAGACATTGCGTTATTACCGTATCATCTGTATTCAGCATTTCATTTCAGCCAGCGAAGGGGTTCTCTTGATGTTTATGTGCCAGGATAGGTAGGTTACAGTGTTGTTCGTGTGCGCGAAGTGTACCTCAAGTTGGCTTGTTGATATTGGAGTTTACTTATAGAGAACCAATGCAGTATCTTTGATATTGAAAGCTAAAGTGAAGCCACAAATGTTGTGTTTGGAACGCCTTTATCCCGTACCTTAAGGAAATCTGAAAATAATCCATTTCCATGCAGTTATTCATGAATGACTGTGCAAGTGTCATTACAATGAAGCAGGCAGAGGCATTCAACATCTCGAGGGTGCCTGCTCCTTCCATTTTGCCAGCAGCTTCCGCCATCTACTCCCAGGTTCTTACTCATCCCAGCCAACGTGAATTCCTTACCAAATACCAACGTTCTCGAAACAAATCTACGTTCTAAAACACTCTTTGATCTCGCTTGTGATCTCGGTATTGTTTTAGTTCTTTCTTGTCTATTTGCAGCGGCAGGCGATAGCCCAAATTGCACCCTCTAATCGCCTGGGGGAACTGTAAGTCAGATCTCCTGCAACGAACGTTGTGTACCCCTCCAACACAGTTTCATCCACTAACGGTCTCGCAAAGTGTGCACCAATGCCGCGAAGAGGCAGGAAGCCTGGCCCACGCGGAAAGGGTACGCGGCATTCAGCGAGGATTGGGGCCATTGGGCAACTCGACACTTCCCCAAACCGTCATGATCAGTCTCCGCGTGCAATTCAGCCTCAGGATCCAACACCTACATTAACGAACCAGGGTGCAAATTCTGAGCTTCCAAACTCTGAGATACCGTCAACAAACGAATTTGATGATGACCTCAACGAGGATGATCTGATGCGTCTGGTTGAAGCTGCAGCCATCCCATCCGCTCAACCACCTGCTGATTTCTCATGGTCTGAAATTGGTTCAACACGCCGAAGCACGCCTCTACGGGAAGACGAACCAAGCTTTTTAGATAACCAAGATTCTCTTCTCGACGAATTTTCCAGTCCAAAATCCGGCCTAGGCAAGCTTCCCAACACTCAGCCACTGCCATCAGAGCCTGATCAGGAAAACAAAGAACCTCCTTTTGTTGACTTTTCTGAGACAGCTTCTACTGTGCGACGAAGCTCACCTTATTATTCGTTGGCTGCCTCTCAGATCGGGGACGACGAGGCACTGAATATCGCGGAAAACAATCCTTTGGCACCACTACCAAGTACCACCCCCGATTCGATACAGGCTCTTGGATTACCACCCTTCCCTGAATTAGAAGTCATGTATCACTTGCCGGAAGACGAGCTATATGATGTCACGCCTCCCAAGTCGACGGCTGAGCTTGAAGCCGAGACGTCACGAAAAGAGGAGGAAGCACCAGTAGCTGTCCCAGAAAGGCCACAGCGCGCTAAGAAGCCAAATTCGTCACAGAAGTCAAACGCAAAAAGCAGGCCAGGGAAGACCTCAAAAAGCCATGATGCCCTTACGAGACTGTTAGAGGAAGAGCTGGATCCATCAGGAGAAGACGAAGGAGAGGAGCAAGCATCTACAACCCCTGAAAAGCCACCAGCAAAGCTCCCAAAGCGGAAGAGCGGCTCTCGAAAAGCGAAAGAGACACCAAAAAGGAAAACTGACGCTGTTGCAACTCAGGATGTACGGACAAGTGAGCATCGACTGAAGGAAAAGAAAGGCCGGAAACAACGAGCGAAGACTCCCCTCCAATTCGACGAAGAGACAAATGAGATAAAAAAGGCAACACCACGCAAGGCAGCGGAACAGCATCCTCGCATGCCCATTGTGAGCAGTCTCATAAAATCGCATGCTGCCTCTGTCTCTCCCATTACAAGTGCAGGGAAAGGAACACCCGACTTAAAACGGAAGCCTGCGCCAAAGCGCAAACCACCTGCTCAAGATGCTCCCCAAAAGAAGAAGGCTTCCCAAAAAGCCCCCCCAGCCACACGAAAGTCAGATTTGAAGAACGTGGTGCCTCAAGATAAACCTGATACGACTGCAAAAGTGGAAGCACGTGCAGTTCCTGCTACGAAAGTTGCAGCTAAGCCTTCACCCCCGATTAGCAAGAGAATAACCCGAGCCAAGTTGAAAGAGGAAAAGGCACCAGCGTCGCAGCCTTCAAAAGTCCATGAGACACCAGAAACGAGGAATGAGACTCAAGGATCGACCCAGGACCCTATCGTGCTCTCTAGTGACCCTGAAACCTCCTTGTTTTCCGACGATGACGATGCCCTCGTTCCAATTGAAGACTTGCAACCAAAAGAGAAGAGACAACCAGAAAGGAAGACTCAACCAGTGATGGGAGAATTGCTCGATGACCCAATTGTCGACGTGGAACCAGTAGGCCATGATCATCGTGAGAAAGCGCAGCCTTCTACACGCCCACAGACCTTACCGCAGAATCCTGAGGCTCCTCACCCTTCACGTCTACAAGAAGAACAAATCTCTAGGCAGAAGGCAACCATGACGGTTAAGCCTGAACCTAAGAAGCTTGCTGAAGAACCTCTTCCAAGTACGAAGGGAACCCGTGCAGCCCAAAAGGGCCGGGAGGTTTTGTCGGCTCGCGATACTAACATTCTCGTTCAACAAGATACCCCACAAACAAGGACCCTGAAAAGACCTGTTATAGCAATTGATCCCATTAGTGATGCTTCTCACCCACCTCGCAAGATCAGCAAGTCATCAAGGAGCTTCAGTATCAGCCAAGCAGGTAGCCCGTTGCCACTGGAAACAAGCCCAGCGCAGCTTGTTGGTGGAACAAGTCCAAGTGCTATGGAAGATGTTGAATCTGCGAAAGTGCCCAAGCGCAACCAGCAGACGGAGCCTAGAAGATCCCAACGCCTTCGAAGATTTGCGGAATAGGAATCCCCGTATCCTGATGGCAATTACTTACAACAAGAGTACCTCTCTAGTCTGGCAGCTGCAGAGGCCATTCCTGAAAAGACGAGAGTGAGATTAAGACCCAAACTGAACGAAAAGGCCAAAACTGAGCCGGTCAACTTGCACCCCGAGCCTTGTTCAAGTAATCAAGACCTTCATGCTCAGATACTGGCGTCCCTGCAGGGACAAAATGAAGCGACTGCCGAAGTGGAACAGGCCATGGAGCATGACAAAGTCCGCGGCAATAGAGTCTCTCCCAAACAGACACGACCGGCCGGGCCGAATGCAGAGATAGCAGATAAACTCCATGGACTAGTCGAGGTAAGTCCATTTACGAGGGTCAGTTCAATGCTAACATGCTGCCTAGACGATGCTGGGTCATCTCCAGGCCAAGGAAGCGACCATCTACAGTGGCGCTGATGCCTATCGGAAGAATGGAATCAATTGCGTGGACAAGATTGAACGACGCTACATGCAAGAGAGACAGGCGCTCAATGAAACGTGGAAAAAGGATAGTGATAGGTTCCTCCGGGGGACGCGGGCCGCAAAGGCAGTGATTGATGAGCGCGGAAAGATACGAGAGAAGGCGATGCAGCAACTGAATGAAACGGCAGCTAGGCGCCGTCACCTGTTTCAACAAGCGACGACAAGCTTACGAGCACTTCATGGACGATTGATGAAGGGAGACTTTGCAGACTACGAAGTTTGAGATGATTTACTGTGCGGATTTTGTAATGACAGAACATGGGATTTGCTGGAGCTAGGTAATGGGCAATAAGTTGTGGGTATGTGATGGCCGTTGGTGGAATGGGGACTGAAAATCAGGGTTCAATGGCGGCAGGGGTCTAAAGGTTGATTGATGGGTCAGTTTCATGTTAGTACATAGAGCGGTAAGCATTCCGGGATTGGCCAATGTTATGCTTGATGAGGAGTCGCTGGGTATTGATTGTGATCTTATTGAGAAGCGATGCCCTTGCGATGATGGTATTCATGGTCACAGAACTACAGATTTTGGGCAAGATTTGTAGCGATCTTAAGATGATCGAGACGATGTTAAGATGGTGTGTGAAGCAAATCCAAGGTTTGAGACCGGTGGCATTGTAGACATGCTGAATGGACGGATGAATGGGAAGAGGGAGTCATTCTTCGCTTATTCCATGAGGCTAGGCTTGATACGGGAAGCATCGTAGACTGGCTTCAAGACTCGCTTCTGGGTGAGGGTGGAAAAATACTTGGCGAATAGCGGTTAAAGGGAAGCGAGAGTGGTAAGGCAGCCGAATATCACGATGGGGACTGGATGATATAACCATGAGACACTTGGAGACGAGTGGTGTTGTTCTTGCGTGTCATAACAGGCATCACGATCGTCAAGATTAGCTGCCTGCCCTATCGAGCTGATATATTACTGCATTCGTGGCTGGTGATGTCGATGTCTGGAGTGTATAGTCCGGGAGGCGTTTCAGCGCGGTAACGAACATGGGAGTGATGACGATGGTGGTTTTCCCTAGGTCGTGGGTGGGTGACGTAGTGACTCTGTGGCGCGGACGGGGTCATTCCCAAGTCCGAGATTTAGATGGTACCTATGCATGATATAAGAGATCTAGACCTGCTGATGAAGCCACCACGATTAATGCTGAGTACACCAAACCAGATTTACGAATATTAATTACTTTGTTAATATCTAATCAATTCTTTGCTTGGACCCTTGCGCTTGGATATCGACTGCACTTTGTCTGCTACAGCTTGAAACTTGAGTGGCACGATATGATGGGTTCAGATGATGCGGGGCATATTTCTACACCAGGGTGAGTAAGACGATTGTTTCGTTCTGTTCTGTTTCGTTTGGCTTTGTTCTGTCCCATTCCGTTTATTCAGAGGCCAGTGGCTTTGTTCTGTTTCAGTCATGCACAATGGCATCCATATCCCCAACCACTCTTTGTCACATCGTCATATGACCATAAGGGAGGCCCAACCATTCTTTATCCTTGGTGATGAAAACGACCAGTCTCAACCCCCTAATTCTACACTAAATTTGCCTAAATCTTTTTGTCACTGGATAAAGAGGTTCCGTCTGCATCAGTCAAAGCTGGCTGCCCACATTGCATCTCTTACAAGCAGGGGGGGCCTCCAGGGCATTGGCGCTAAGTTGCCAGTGCCGTCGTCTGCCCCGCTTCCACTGCGTCCTGGGCTGAGCCTCCTGTTCAACGCGGCAGCTGCAGACACTGCCCTTCGCTCCAGTTTTTTTTTTCTTTCTCTTTTTTTCCCTTCTCCCCAGACCTCAACCTCTTTCTACGTTGCACAAGGGTCAACACTACCTGAAAAGCCTCGGTGTAATACCACTGCCACTAGTTCAAAAGAGCTGTCCTATTGTGTACGGATTCTTCTTATTCAGATTACCACTGTTGACCCCGCTTCCACTGCGTCTTGTACCTATTGTCCCCATCAGTCACTTACACTGCCGCTTGGTGCCTCTGTTCTTCTGCTTCAGCTCAGATTACTTCCATCCGTTCTGCTTCATCATCCTTGAACAACTTCATCTTTTACAAACTCCTGATTCCCAATCCTCAGCGTATGATCACTCTTTGTGCATCCGTGTCTTTACCAATCGTCCTCTAACATCCCTGCCTTCTACAGCCGTTTGCACGGTCTTCTTAACTTTCGGAGCCGCCGATCACGACGACCAGGCAGCTCAAGCTCGGCTGACACTTCGGACTCAGCATTAACCGCCAATTCCGACTACGAGATCACACCCGCAGACTCGACATCGTATTCTCCTGAAATCTCTCCTCGCTCGTCGACCTCATCTGCATCTACTCCATCCTCGACATCAAAGCAACAAAAGATGCCGTTTCGTCAGAGGATGGCCCGCCACTTTGGCGATTCGGTATGTAACCCCGCATCTCCGTGCATGCCTGTCTAGGTATCGATCCAATGCGCCTATCTCTGAGATGCGCTTTTGGTAGAGTTTAGCATGGAATGCGGCTTGTCTTGTGGCGTTGACGCTAACGCCTTACAATAGCTCGCTCCCGAGAAGCCCTATCTAAGCTACTACGATGTCCTCTTGACAGCTGAGGATATCAAGGCGCTCAAGCATGACTGGTTGACGGATAACAACATTGCTTTTTGGGAGGAATACCTGGAGCGCGAAACACTTCCCAAGTATCCTCAAGCTCGCATCGTCCTGCTTCGTCCTAGCATGACATTCCTTCTTATGAAAGAGCCCGACCTCCGATCAGTCCAATCCGCCCTTCCCGATTTCTCAAAGGTCACCCATGTCTTCCTACCCATCAACGACAATCGTAATGTGAGCGTCGCTGAGGGTGGTAGCCATTGGTCACTTCTCCTTGTCTCGACCCTCGATGGTGTCGCTTTCCACTACGACTCCCTTGGTGGTGCCAACTACTCCGAGGCCAACCTTGCAACTCGCAAGCTTGCCACTATCCTCGGACGACCTCTTCGATTCATCAACCTCGAGGATTGCCCCCAGCAGGAGAACGGCAGCGACTGTGGTGTCTTTGTCTGCTTGTTGATGCGCCATCTCCTGGTCAAGCGCCTTCTCTGCGCTAATGCCCGCGAGAAGGTGTCGATGAGTATGGGTGGTAAGATGGTTGACAGCTATGGCGGCCGCAAAGAGATGATGCGAATTATTGAAAACCTTCGAAAGGAGGGTGAACGCAGGCGATCGTGAGTGAACCCAATTGTTTTTTTGCATGACGTATCTAATAACCAAGATAGGAGGAGCGCCAGCCCATTTTCGAACAAGACGCCGCCGCGGATCGAATAGAGAACGGACTGCTACGGCTCTTGCGAAGAATTCGAGGAACTCTTAAGGCAAATCAAAGAAGTCGAGACGGCAAAGGCGCGCAACGTCCGACAGCCCCCTCGGTCACCACCTCGATCACCACGCCGTTCACCTCCTCGTTCTCAAGAGGCAAAGAAGTCCCCCGTCAACCAAAACGGCAGGGGTTCAATCGCCAAGGGTCCAGACACTAAACCCAAGGGTTCTTCTCCCACCAGACTTGTTGATCAACCTCCTTGGAGAGGAATGAGAAATCGTGTGCGCACAAACCCGAACCCAATCCGATCTTCCAAGGAGTCACCACCTCTTGGTCCACGAGCATGCAAGTCCGACCGAATCTCCAAAGAGCCCAGCATTCAATCTAGCCCTCCCACCCCCGTCAAAGTCCGGGGTAAGCGGTCTTCCAGCACAATAGCTCTTCCACCTCAAAGTGTGATCGAGACACAATCATGCACTTGTTCCACCACTGTAATGAAATGAATTTTACGACGGATGCGTCACGGTCGATGAGTCTTGTTTTTTATCATCTCATTTTGTCCTTTTTATTCACCCTCGGTCTTTTTTATCTTGGCGTTGGTGGTAGCGTGGAGCAGTCAGAGGATGTGGTTATCATGTAACAGAGAAAGATGCCCATACACGCGTTTGTTATTTTATGATACTCCCAGATATCAAAGTAATGCGAGTTAGCGATGAAGGCGTTTGGTAGGATATGGAAAAAGACATGCGTGCATTAGCATAGCTTATGAAGAATAATTGTACGTTTATAACTGACAAGTATTGCATCTACTGTGAAGGACTGTGCCAGTCCATCCTCAGAGATCATGAACTAGAAATTTATAAAGAATGCCATGAAAAAACTCTTCAGAGCTTCTTAAGCTTATGTTAATTTTCCTGAGTCTTTTTGCCATTTAGGATCAAGGCTATAAGCTTTCTTGCCTGTCCTAGCCCTGTGATCAAAGTATATGATTCCAACTCCATACGCCTAAACAGATTTCTACCAAGATGACATCTGCCCCGTTTCGTAACGTCGCCTATGGGCCTGATTTCCATCTTTGGTATCTTGGGTCCTTTCCACGTCGACTGGCTTAGTTCTTCTCGGCAAAAGCAGGATTCTGCTCCATCGTCGAAGAGATATACCCCCTCAGCGCCGCCCATCGATTCGCAGTCGGCGCCGGCGCAGCCTTCTCCTCCGTCTCGACCTTCTGCGCAGCCGCACCATCGTGCTGCGTCAACCTCGCCATGCTAACCCCAAACCTCTCCATCTCGCCCTTGACAACCCTCTCCTTCCTCTTCAACGCGCCCTTCTTACTCTTCAAGCTCTTGTGCCTTATTTTACCCTGCTCAACCTCCGCGCCCTCTTCCAGCTCCGGCAGCGCATCAGCTAAACTCTCTAGATTCGCTGCTAACTTCTTCGATGGTCGTCGCCGCTTTGTAGATTTTGAGATGCGCGCTGATTGGATGCGTGAGACGAAGGATGAGTGCTTGATAAGTCGCTTGTCGCGCTTGCTGGATAGGAAGGAGTCGGTTACGGCGGCGTCGTCGCGGAAGACTTTTTGGGGGGCTTGAGGGTGGATTTGGCCTGTTATGCGCTGGTGGCGGAGGGTGCGCGCGGAGGGTTTCTTGAGACCTGGGGGTTGAGGAGCCTGACATTTGTTTGTTAATTGTTATTTGGTATGTATAAGGGGAAGGGGGCGTACCATTTTGGGTTGTGGTTGGGGTGTTGGAGGTGAAGGATTTGGTGCGGAATTGAAGATGTAGGTGAAGATACTGGAGAAACATTTTCGGTGAGGGTGGCTCACCGAGGTGGTGGGGCACACCGAGATACGGCGTGGAGGGGCAGCCAACGGCTTCATAACCAGCTTAAAAGACGATCAAAACTTGGGCATAACAAAGATTGAGTATTAAAATCATGACTAAGAACAGAATCAGAAACGCAGTATTTAGTTCTCATATAAGTTCACATTATGCAATGTTTTATGAATAGAAATACTAGAAATGCTCATGCTATCAACCGATAGTGGGGTTCAACTCAATATCTCCGTTCTAAGCTGATCCTCTCGTGACTTTTTAATTTTCCCTTTTCTCACATCTTATACTTGCATTCGTTCGTTCAGACTCATGAAATAATAATGGAAGAAATCGATAATCTACGAAGAGAAATCGCAAGGCGAGAGGTCGAACTAGCAGATCTACGCTCTCAACTCGCAACCGCAGAGTCACAAGCACGTGAATCTCAAGAAGCGTGGAAATGGCCACTGGACAACCACGAGTATGAGAGGTACAGTAGACAGATGATTGTTCCAAACTTTGGACTCCAAGGTCAGTTACCCTTCAAATGCTCAAGAGAAAGGTGCTAATCGAAGAATAGGTCAGCTACGCTTGAGGAACGCCAAGGTTCTGCTCGTTGGGGCTGGAGGTCTGGGATGTCCTGCCGCTGCATACCTCGCTGGCTCAGGGGTTGGGACGATCGGTCTCGTTGATGGTGACCAAGTTGAAGTTTCGAATCTGCACCGTCAAGTTGCACATTCGACGGGTCGTGTTGGTATGAGTAAGGTCCAGAGTGCGATTACATATCTCAAAGAGTATGACTCCATACTTATCTAAGAAGCCTTGACTAACTTATGAAGCCTCAACCCTACGATAACTTATAATGCGCATAATACACATCTGACACCACAGAACGCTGAGGACATTGTATCGGGATACGATTTGGTCCTTGATTGTACTGATCATCCTACGTCTCGTTATCTCATTTCAGATATTTGCGTTCTTCTCTCCAAGCCCCTCGTCTCAGCATCTGCATTCCAAACCTCAGGCCAATTGATCGTTCTGAACAACCCTCCTGGAAAAGGCCCCTGTTATCGCTGTGTATTCCCTTCGCCGCCACCACCAGATAGCGTGGTTGGATGTGGTGAGGGTGGAATCATTGGACCCATTGTTGGCACGATGGGTGTCTTGCAGGCTTTGGAGGCCATCAAGTTGATTTCAAGAGGCGATCTCGAGATCCACGGAGAGGCCAAGACACCGATGTTGTTACTTTTTAGTGGCATGGCTGATACCCCTTTCCGATCCGTGAGAATGAGAGGTAGAAGAAAGGCTTGTCTGGCCTGTGGTGATGAGAAAAGACTGACATTGAGTGAGTTGAAGAACTCAATGGACTATGTTCAGTTCTGTGGTGTCAAACAGCCTGTCCAATTGCTGAAGCCTGATGAGCGAGTCACAGCAAAGGAATATGAGGAGCTCTCCAAGGTAGAGAACAAGGATATGCTGCTGGTGGATGTCCGAGAGAAGGAACATTTTGATCTCTGCAATATTTCAGGTTCGGTCAACATCCCTATCAGTCGCTTCATGAGCGCTCGTGGTGAAGCAACGCCCGAGGGATGGCCAAGCGATTTGCCTCATTCAACTCCCATATACGTCGTGTGCCGAGTCGGCAACGATTCGCAGATTGCGGCGCAGAAACTCAAGGACCTGGGATTAGGGAACAACGGAGAGAGATTTATCGGTGATATTCTGGGTGGTATCAAGTCATGGAAGGACACTGTTGACCCATCTGTACCATTCATATAGACTGACACAAGAGATGCCGGCTAAAAGAGGAAATGGGGATAGTCGTATTGGATGAGAGATTTTATGATACATGCATACAACATACAATGCCCGTGTTAGCCCGAGCACACCAAGGACAGGCCATTCCTGCCCATCAGCTGCGCCATTACAAATAACATTTTGCTCAAGTCAACAGAGACTCATGTGAGATATTTTTTCTTTTCTTTTTTTACACAAAGTTGGCAGTCTTCTTTTTGTTGAATGCCTTTTGATCTTTTAGCCATTGGCGATATCCAGCAACACTAGAGATCTTTTCGCCGTAGAAATCGGGGACTGTGTCGTGTTAGCACGGACAACTTAATCGGCACTTGAGGCTAGCGAGGTGAGAACTTACCAGGGTTGCTGGCGCTCGAGTTGGTGGGGTCAACCCGATGCTTCTTGATGCGCTCAAAAAACTGAGCCTCCTTCTGCGTCATCTGCTTCTTCCATTGACGATTCAAGAGGTAAAAGACCTGGTTTCCAACACTGGGGCCGCTCAGCCACCCAAGACCCGAGAACGCGAGCGTCATAAGTCCCAGCGTCATGAACGGATCGAGAGGGACTTGCGAGATGATCGGTTCCGCCAGACCCGTCGAGAGAAAGACGCCGCCCGCAGCACCGGCGAACAGTCCATTGGTGATAGAGAACAGGAGCTGGTATCGTCGGCGCGAAACTCGCAGCTTGAAGAAGCTGTTCCAGTCGAGCGGGGGGAGTTCGGCGGACTGCGGCTTATCGGCGTAGGTGCGGGAGAAGGTCTTTGCGACGACGGGCGTGAAGCATTGCGGTCGGAACGGCGATGCTGAGAGACATGATGCTGGTCGAAGAGTTGAGAATGAAGCTTTTTGCGATGAGCGCACGAGACCTGTTAACTGCATACGCAAGACAGATGTCTTTAGCGGAGAGGCCATGGTGAATTGGTGGTGTGGCCAATTGAGGTTTGCGAGGAAATTTCAATTAGAGGCTGGAGTGGAGATTGAAGATGTCGTTGTGCCGTCGGTTATTGGCGTGACGTGGGGATGCTGAAGCTCGGTAGAGCTGTGTTCGTGATCTCATGGTGGATGGAAAAGTTTGGCGCTTGGTTAGGCGCCGCTAAGCGCTGCCGCCATTGAGGCTCAATTAGGAGGGGGATAGCCCAGACCCCCCTAATAAGGGCTATATAGCCTTAATTAAGCTGAAAATAATTATACTTTTTTTATTTTCTTTAGTATTTAGCTTTAGGATTAGGCCTATTATTTACTAAATTAATAAATATAATATTAAATATGTATTAAATAAAAACAATTACAATTTCTCTTTTCTTTAATTTA
>JAAVUB010000593.1:0-45695 GCA_014898885.1 Fusarium lyarnte (nom. inval.)
CACGCTGGTTGAGGAAGGGAGACGGCCAACGTACCCATCTGGTACGACGGTGAATGGGAAGGATATTTCGGGGAGGGACGGTGAGGGAGGGGAGGGAGAGAGTTTGGTTGACAAGTACCGGGATTGTTCATTGTTTCATGTTTTTGGAGATATTACAGAAAAGGTCATGACAAACGTGGCTAACTGATCCACTGCGATGGCATTGGCTGTGTCTGCATCTGTCGGTCTGAATGTGAGTGTCTGTGTCTGTATGTCTTGAATGTGTGTCTTGTGAGTGTCTCTCTCTGTGTGTGTGTCTGCATAGACTCACTCAGGCACATGCATTTACGAACCCATCCACAATTGGCTCACTGCAGACTCACAGCCTCTTCTTCACCACCTCCCAGTTGCAATGACGAAACTCGTGTGGCCACAACAAGGATCTCCCAAGCCCTGCCCCACCAAACCCAGCATCAAACCCAGTAAAAATCAACCTCCTCCGCTCCCGAAAAAGCTCAGCGTGGGTGGAATTTTCTCTCAGTCTCGTAAAAAAAACCTGCACTTTTTCGGCGGGGACACGCTCTGCTTCCCCCGGGGCCGTGGCACTTGTACCTGTACCCGGGATTGGGCAGGATTTGACGAGCTGCGCTACGTAGCTCCCACCAAAAATTGTACCTTACAGCTTTTGGGTTGGGCCTGGAGAAATAGCACCGCCTGACTGAGACCTTGGCACGTTGGATCGAGAAATTTACTCTGCTTGCAAAATTTAACCCCAACCCCTCCCACTTCTGTCAAGAGGCCCAAAATTCTCTCACCGACAGTAACGTAAACAAAAGCATCAGTCACTTGTCTGGCATTCCGTCTGATCTGTCTTGTCTCCTCGTCTGTTTTATCCCTCTTCATCTACATCGCATCGCATCCGCTGCTCACGCGACTCGGACTTGGTATCAAGTTCAATGTCGAATAAACGCGTCTAATCTCTCCAGCAATCGACGGTTCTTGGATACCGTCACTGACCTTTCTGTTCCTTTACTGGGCTTCTATGCGGCCGACGGATCTTCTGCGCTTCCTCTTCTCTCGACCTTCCAAGTGAGTCACTTACCTCAGTATCACAGCATCAGAGACCATCCAGCCAGACTAACAATGTCAGGCCCCGATAGCACCCCTTCAGATCATTCACCCCAAGTAACTCCCCTGCCACAATTCCGTCAAAAGAGCTCTACCGCCTCATCCGCTCGCGACCTCCCTAACGTCCCCGAGACGTTACCCCCGATCGATCGATTGCTGCTGGCTTCGCCAGCATCTGAACAAGTCCCCGTACCTGTGGGCCTACTCTCTCAAACAGACGCCGCATAGTCTGTTTGAGCGGCAGCTAGTGCTCCGCGGACTCTGCCACCGGGCAAAGACTCACAATCCGCCGCCATGACTTCCGTCCCGTACAACTGCACCTTTTCGCCTGCCTCGGCTACACCTCATCTCACAATCAACCATGATGTAGCCGCCGACCTCGACTCGACCAACGCTTTTGAAGGTCCTGAGAAGCTTCTCGAGGTCTGGTTCGCTCCTAGTCCGACGACTCTCCCTCCTACTGCTCCTGTCAATGGTCTCAAAGCAGTTCCGGCTGATACATGGGTTCCCATGCTTGATATGGTCAATTGCAAGGTCCTGTCTGTTCTCGAGAGTGAAATGATGGATGCGTATCTTCTCTCCGAGTCGAGCATGTTTGTCTTTCCTCACAAGATCATCCTCAAGACTTGCGGAACCACCACCCTTCTTCTCGGCCTCCAACGAATGCTTCACATCGCTGCCCAGCATGGATTCCCATTCCACAACGCCAACTCGGCCGATGACATCCAAGCAGCAGCGACTCCATACCGAGTGTTCTACAGCCGCAAAAACTTTCTCTTCCCCGAGAAGCAGCAAGGCCCCCACCGCAGCTGGAAGCAAGAGGTCAAGTATCTCGACGACATGTTCGACGGAGGTAGTGCCTATATGGTAGGCAAGATGAACGGCGATCATTGGTATCTGTACCTCACCTCGCCCAATCAGCAGGCCCTCACGCCGCCTCGCACACCCGGTGAGGTCGAGGGCACCAAGATCCCCGTTGGGACATCCTTCAACGTACTCCCGAGCAGTTACCACGACGAGACGCTCGAGATCCTCATGACGGACCTCGATCCCGAAAACGCCAAGCAGTTCTATCTGTCGCACGCGAGTGCGGTCGCCAGCGACAAGATGGCTGCAGAGGCGAAGGATGCACGCAAGGAAGCCATCAACAGTCTTGGAGGGCTTGCCGAGACTGTTGACGAGGTTGACGTGTTCGCCAACGAAGATGACACCATGCTCGACTCGATTGAGGCTCTGACCACTGAGGGCCACGCACTGGGAACTGTCGTCTCGGAGAGTTGCGGCCTCTCCAGCGTCTACCCAACCAGCAAGTATCCCGACGCGCGAGTCGACGCATACCTGTTCAGTCCGTGCGGCTTCTCGGCTAATGGCGTCGTCCCTCCCGAGGCTGGCAAGGGAGAGCATTACTTTACAGTCCACGTCACCCCGGAGCCTCAGTGTTCGTTTGCTTCATTCGAAACCAACGTCCCTGGTGGTCAGAGCGGACGTACCACGACCGAGATCATTGAACATGTTGTCGACATCTTCAAGCCCGGTCGTTTCAGCGTCACCCTCTTTGAAGCCAAGGGTGCAGCTCAGAACCCATACTGCATGGGCGATGATGACTCCAACAACTGGGCTGCCAAGCGTCTTGTTGATCCTGTCCGAGGATACAGACGCATTGATCGTATTGTTCACGATTTTGAGGACTACGATCTTGTCTTTCGTTTTTACGAACGTGAAGGATGGGCTGGAACCAAGAATGCTCGTGTTGGAGAGCCTGTCAGTCCTACCAAGTAATCGTCATTAGGTTGGGGCCATTGTCATTTTTGTAGTTGGATATGCGATGGATGATCCTGTCATTTCCGAGCTAGCATGATGTAACTTTGTCGTTCCTTGAATAGTTTCGCCTTTGAGATCGCTTTTGAACATTATTTTGAATTGATCATTTTGCGACAGCTTTGCGACAGCACCGTGATGCCCTGTAATGATGCTAAAATTAGTGCATGCACGCTAACTTAAGCCTGTGCCATGTACGGATACCAAGGACGATAAAACTCTGAGAAGCAAAGTCTGTTGACAGTGCACGCTTGTGTCACAATTTTGTCCCCAAACTCAGACCCAGTCACGATAACGATAAGCCTTGCACGTGATCTCAGCCCCGTCAAAAAATTCTTTGCTCAATCTCTCAGCAGCTTCAGCATCACCAACCACAATCACTCACATCAACCGCCAAAATGCATCTCATGTACACCCTCGACGCCCAGGGCAATCGCCTGTATACCCTCAAGAAGGTCGCCCAAGGACAAGTCACCAAGTCCGCCCACCCCGCGCGCTTCTCCCCCGATGACAAGTGGTCGCGCCAGCGCGTTACTCTCAAGCGACGATTTGAGCTCCTCTTGACTCAGCAGAGTATGTCTCGATCACTCTCTCAATTGATAATGTGTACTAATGTCGCTTAGAGGATCAATAAATACATGACGGGCGTTACGGTTCAGTTTGGGCGTTAGACTAAGGTCAATACAAAACTAGTGCTTCTTCTTCGAGTTTACATTTCGTCCTGCTCCAACACGAATCTTTTGACCGCCTCCTGCACGATGCCCCGTTAATAAATCGGGCAGATAATCCTGGTCCATGATATCCTTCTTCCTCTGACGTCTCTGCTCCTCTCCCGCCCGCGTAAACTCCTTCTGATCCTCCGCCAGGATGAGATTATTTCCCCATCCATTCTTGCCGCCCGCGTTCTTTGGGAGCCGACCATTCGCAGACCCGTGAACAGGCTTGGGAACACTGTAGACATTTCCGCGATTGTTCCACTGAAAGTTCTTCTTGAGATGGATCTTGAAGTTGCCGTGCTCATCGGTCGAGCAGCTCACTCTGTTGAGAGTGGGCTGGCCGCAAGAGGGACAGAATTGCTTGTTCATTTCCTTTGTGATCTTGAAGCAGCCGTGGCAGCGTAGAACCCAGTTCTTGAGATGTGTGATTCGTGCGAGGGACGGTGCGACGAGGTTGAGGTTCATTCGGAGAGCCACGTTTTGCATGGCGTAGTCGGATGTGAGGACTGCGGCCTGGAGGGTCTTTTGGACGGGCGCTGAGGGTGTCGCGCCGGTGTCTGCTGCTTGGTGCTTCTTGAGGTTTGAGGGTGTGATCCAGCCGCCTTCATCGTCGGAGGCGTCGCCGTCAGATGCTTCTTCAACGGCTTCGATTGTTTCATCAGCCTTTTCGCCAGGCTGCGTCTCTGCGGTGGCGGTCTCGGTGACCTCTGTGCCTGACTCTGTAACCTCTGGCGCAGTGACAGTCTCTGCGACAGTCTCTGCAACAGTTTCTTTTGCCTCTGTAGACTGGCTGGACTCTCCCGTAGGCTGCTCAACAGGGTTCTCGATTGTGAGATTGTCAACAGCCTTCTCCAGAGTCTCCTCCGTCTCAGTCTCAGTCTTAGTCTCACCCTCAGCAGGCTTGTTTGGCTTCCCATTCAAACCCTTCTGACCAGGCGTCTTTCTCAATCTCCAATCTCCTCCATTTCGCTCACACTCCAACTCATACCCTAGCGCCAAGACGTCAATATCAGGCTTGCTCAGCACGGCCAAATCTCCTGTTCTTCTCGCAAAGTCTCGAATGACTTTTACGCTCTCGGGGTTGGGCGATCGCAGGGTGATGAAAGGTAGAAGTGTCGTCTCTACTCGTGCTCTTGTGGCAGCATCTCGAATTTCGGAAATGATGCAGGGGAGGGTGTAGAGTTGTTCAGCCTTCGCTCGGAGGGTATTCGCGGGAGGGTCGTTCTTGATGAGAGGGCCTGTATCAAGGACAAGGCTGTGGATCGGCTTGTGAGCTGCGTCTGAAGACATGATGATGGTTACCCAGTGTTAGGGGATTTGGATTGGCGATAATTTCTGTGGTGTTCATCGCGGGGCAAACTTGGAATTTTTGGAGATAAGATAAGATAAGATAAACATTTTGTCATAACACGTGCATGACTGGATATTCATCAGCCAGGTCAAGTTCATCGGTGGTCAAGTTCATCAGACAAGGTTAATTTTGGAGGTCCCGTACATAACGTGCATTATTAATTGTTGCTTTGACTGACGTCGCCATTGCTCTACATGTTGCTATCGAAGTATCGAGTATGCCGCCATTTAATTGTTGCTATTAAACTAATTCTCATTGCGCCATAGTCAGAGTCACTCATTGACACGAAGGGCGTTGCACCCAGTGACTCTACAGGGCGTAGTCGACATGTCAAGGTGCGGATTAATAATGGAGAATGCCGTCAAAACTTACCGTGATGGTCTCGGAGGGTCACCCGAGGAAAATAGTCTGGTCTCGCGTAAATCTGTGGCTTTTTTTGCTGTCTCTGACTCGAATTTCTAGGCGTCATATTTCTGCCGACGTCGGATTCAGCCGTAAGACGGGGGATGAATGATGATGAATCTGACAACTGTCAGATGAGAAACAAGTGCAAACTCAATAACAACTGAACAGCTTGTTTGACGACAGTAGACAACCGCAGACAATGAATGAAGATCGCAGAAACTTCTCATCACTCGATTTTTACGTACAAGACCCGCTGTAATCCCAGTGGGCATGTAAACATCTACAGCGGGTCCATCTCCAAATCCCCAATTCTGAAGCCCAAGATCAATCTCTTCAGACTTATCAATCGGATAAACGGGTGTAAGCACGTCCTCGAAATGACGAAAAATAAGCTTAGCTCTACGCGGCCTAAATTCCGCTTAAAAATGACTACGCCATGATCTATTTCAGGCCGGGGTCGGATGTCACTTTTTTACATGCGCCCTACAACATGTCAACAAGCTAGGGATGGTATGGATGGATGGATCACCCAATGGGTCAATCACAACAGGGCGCAGAGCAGACGCAGAGATATAAATCCTGGGATCAGCTGAGTTGGATTTGGTCAATAATTCTCATCACAGCTTCGCTTGAATTTGAACCTCATCAGCTACAATGGCAGCCAAGGCTCCCTCGTTTGTTGACGTTCAAGTCACAAAGCTACCCAGCACTCCCCCAGAGTATGAACATCTCGGCATTCATCGAAACGGGAACATTCATCCCTGGGGCTCAGCCTATGCACTGGCCTCAACTCTGAAAGGAAAAATGACCAAGAAACCAGAAGTCCAGATCCTCATCAACGGCCACTTCAACTCCAAGGTGTACACCACCAACTCCGAAGTCTCTGGCGTCGTCAACATCACACCTGCTAGAAACACTCGCTACGACCGACTTGACATTTCCCTCGATGGACTCAGCGAGACGCGGAGGGATGGCCCTGACATGACACACATGACATCGCATCGATTCCTGCGGCTGGAGATGCCAATCGACGAGTATCCTAATGACGTCCTCGAAGCTGGCGTCACTTATACATTCCCCTTCATCTTCAACATCCCAGCTCATCTCTCCTCCAAAGCGTGCTCCCACAAGACCGCCTCTGAAGACGTCTGGGAGCGACACATGGCACTGCCTCCCACGCTCGGCGGCTGGGAAAAAGACGACATGGCGCCTGATATGGCACGAGTGACGTATAGCATCAAAGCCTATGTCCTCACGCGAACCAAGCAGGGCTTCAACATTGCTCTCGGCAACTCCCACGCCATCAACGTCATGCCGACGTCTTTCGAAGAGCCTCCTCTCAACATCACCGAGCGAGACGATCTATACAAGATTGAGAGGTCCAAGAAGGTCAAGAAGAACATCTTTTCTGCCTCACAGGGTCGGATCTCTGCGGTGGCGGCTCAACCAGCTGCTATC
Organism: Fusarium lyarnte (nom. inval.); assembly: GCA_014898885.1. NCBI lineage: Eukaryota > Fungi > Ascomycota > Sordariomycetes > Hypocreales > Nectriaceae > Fusarium > Fusarium lyarnte (nom. inval.). The sequence continues at coordinate 6,856 of JAAVUB010000593.1, forward strand.
CATCTCACCAAAGAGGGCTACGAGGCTAGCGGTTCTTCGATTCCCATCAGCTTTACGTTTGAACCTTCTGCGGCTGATGTGATTCCCCCGCAATTTACATCTGCGTCTCTCAAGATCCAGTCGCATACTTGGTTCCGCGATCAACCAATGATGAACCTGCCAACGCAAGGATCTTCAGTTGCAAACTTTGGCTATCCATTCTCAGTTTCCCTACCAAAAATCTCACCCAAGGTTCAGTGGACTCAGAATGTCGACATGACAAGCACCAAGGATTCACCCGTCTTTCACACAGCTACAGTCGAGATTCCCTTCAAACTGCCTACAGCTGACAAGATGTTTGTCCCAACCTTCCACTCCTGCATCATCTCACGAGCATACACCGTCAAGGTCGTTTTGGAGGGCGATGTCAAGATGGACTTGATAGTCCCTGTCCAAGTGGTGATGGGAACACCCGATGTCTAGGAAACTTACTTTCGTTAGTGTTGCTTTGGGCTAGTTTGGCGTTTTCGGGATACTCCAGTTTGACGAGAGACGAAAAGATATCCAGGCGAGCATTATCCAGTAGTTAGATTTATTAATAGTAATTGTTTGTCATGCCGTGCCAAGTTCCCCAGATCCACTGTAGCTGAAGCTTGGAAGGTGCCGTGCATGCCAAGATAAGATGCCGACCTTTTTAAGTCTGGGGTCAGATTGACAACGGATGAGTGAGCCTAGTTAAAGTCACGATTCCTTGTAAGCGTGGAGGTGGATGCGTGTAATGCGTGGCGTCAGTTTACGATTCGCGCCGCAATTAACCGTTGATGCGACCCAGCCAATCGAATGACACTAACACCACACAATAGGACAAAGCAGTCGGACTGTTACCAAAATGTTTTGGGGATTTGGTCGCTGCGTGAATGAGCCGCACAAGCCGTCGCTGCCGATAGCGGCCGTTGGATCTTACATCAGCGGGAATTATGACAAAATTGTGAGTTGGAATTTAACCCCGGACTTAAGAACACTGCTAAGCTGTAGAAACACTGAACAAGGGTCACATTGCTGAACCGGAGCTTGTTAAACGTAGGGTAAGATGTTGAGTTTGATGGAGTCAGCACAACGAGATGTCAACGTCACAATCTGTCATAAGCCAGCGGTTTGTACATGTTCAAGACCAGATCGACAGTTGAGGAGGCTTAACAGAAGAATTAATAATAATACAAAGCAGTAAAACTCGTAAGAGTTACTCCACAAACTCAACACAATATCCTCAAGGCTCATAACTTCATCGTCTTGACACACTAAACAGGCTAAACTACCCTACATCAGAGTCAGGTGATCGGCATTCCTATTACCATTCTAGTCATCCTGGATAAACTAACTGTTAGCTCACTTTCACCCGTTAACTGCCGGCCCCTACGGAATACCCTCCAACTCAAAACCCCAATCTCTCACGTACAAATAAACCCATCTCCAAGTCTAGAACTCTCTCGCGATACTCCTCAGCCTCCGTGCACTCGGGGTCGGCCGTTTACGGATGCCTTGACTCGGGGATTCCATTAGAAATATGAATCACATCACAGATCGCTGGTTTCAGTGGGCCAGCAACTCCACAGCATTACGAGAGAAATACTTTGTCGACCAATGCGCTCCGAGATGACCAATTGGTTCTGTTTCAATGACGGATTTTAATCTACATCTTTTGAGTTATCAAGATAGGCCTGTTAGATAGGCGATGCAATGCATTGATCACTTAGACCCCGAATACCGAGCCAGTTCTGGAGATGAAGGCAATTGAGAGACAGTATTCACAAGCAGACAGACAGACCTGATGATGACAAGTCGCTATAATCAGGCATTACAGCGCGTGTTCCAGCGCGTGTTCATATTAGCCGCTAGATCACCCCAAAGGTCAAGTGACTTAACCGCGCCTCCATCACCAAATACCTCAGTCCTATACCCTCACGCTCGAGCCAGAATATCCCACCTAGCATCGTACCATTCATTCCCATGCATTAAACTCCTTCAAATCACATCGACATGCGCTATCTCGAGGCCACGAAATAAAAAAGACTCAATGGTCAATGCTTGGCGCCCCCCCTGCACTCTTTATCATTCCCCATACCCCCAATCGCCACCCCTGACTAGTACACCTTCGAGAACATTTCTGGCGGCAGATTTTTTCCCGTCGAATTCAGCCAAGCCATTTCTGCAAATTCTTCGGATGCGATGTATGACACTCGTGCGATACGCAGCCACGGATCCGACTTGGCAGAGAAATGCCGGTCACAAGCCGTCCCTATTCCCGCCACGACTCCCGAATGCAATTGACGAGATGCTTCAGCGTCTACCGACTGCTCCGCATTCTCAGTAATTCTCGTACGTAAAAAAACCCATCCTCTCCTCAACCTAATCTCTCCCCTTTGCGGAGTAATCTCTGGGGACGGAAACCATGCTCTATTACCAAATTTTCATCATCGAGCCAGGACGGAGAGTTTTATTGACTAATGCAAACATGGCTGCAGCCAAGCAAGAGGCTCTGTTGCGATCCACTTTATGTAATCGAAAGGTTTCGCGATCCACTGTAGGCGCACACGAGCTCGAGCCTCATGACACGGAGTTTCGGCACCGTGAGAGTTCTGAGAAACGAGTCCGTTTGACGAGTCTGGGGTCTGGGGTATTAGGTTCTGGTGAGGGAATTCAAGGTGTAAGAGAAACAGGGTTCGTGGGTTATGGTTCAGGTTTGTAGGTCGCCTCCGAAGAATGGTGGGACTATCTCGACCCACTGGTAGACTACAAGATCGGCCTCACTCTCGGTCTCTGCTTATCTGGTCTTTATAATAGACCTGTGTCCCTCTGTTCTGCCTTCTGTTCTGGCTCTTCATACTCACCTTTACACTAGACATCCTACATACTCATACACTTGTACACATATCTTATATCACTTACACCATACATTCATACATATACTACATCATTTACACTACATACATACACACACCATGGACCAAATCAGCACAGCCCAAACGGCTCCAGCAGACTCAAAAAAGAGCCGCCGAGAATCAGTACCAGACATGTTTGACACACACACCGGCGAAGTCGCCGAGATCAACGACATGGAGAAGCAAAAAGCCGCCGAAGGCAACGCACACTTCCACCGTCTCGGCTGGAAGCGATTGACCGTTGTCCTGATCGTCGAGGCCATCGCTCTCGGCTGTCTATCCCTCCCCTCCGCCTTTGCCACCCTCGGCATGGTCGCTGGTGTCATTCTCACTGTCGGTCTTGGTTTCGTCGCCATCTACACGTCGCACGTCGTCGGACAGGTCAAGCTTGCTTTCCCTGAGGTTTCTCACTATGCCGATGCTGGTAGACTCATGTTTGGCAAGTTTGGTTACGAGGTTAGTAATCCCTACTGCTCAATTGATGCATGCTAACTTGAATAGCTGGTTGGCGTCATGTTTGCTCTTCAGCTCATCTTCCTCGTCGGATCTCACTGTCTCACTGGAACAATCGCTTTCTTGAACCTCACCAACAACGGAGCATGCTCTGTCGTCTTTGGTGTCGTCTCTGCCATCATCCTCCTCATCGTCGCCATTCCTCCCTCATTCGCGGAGGTTGCTATCCTTGGTTACATCGACTTTGTCTCCATTGCCATCGCTGTCGCCATCACAATCATCGCAACCGGCGTCCAAGCTGGTGACTCAGCAGGCGGCATGTCTTCTGTCGACTGGTCTGCTTGGCCCAAGGACAACCTCAGCTTCACCGACGCTTTCATCGCCATCACCAACATCGTCTTCGCCTACTCCTTTGCCGTGTGCCAGTTCAGCTTCATGGATGAGATGCACACTCCTCGTGACTATGTCAAGTCAATCTGGGCTCTTGGTCTGATCGAGATTGGTATCTATACCCTCACTGGCGCTCTCATTTATGCCTTTGTCGGTTCCGACGTCAAGTCGCCTGCTCTTCTGTCTGCTGGTCCTACCATCTCCAAGATCGCCTTTGGTGTCGCTCTTCCCGTCATCTTCATCTCTGGATCTATCAACACCACAGTTGTTGCTCGCTACATCCACGGACGTATGTTTAAGAACTCAATCATCCGCTACATCAACACCAAGATGGGTTGGATTACTTGGTTGACCCTTGTCACTGTCATCACCGTTGTGGCTTTCATCATTGCCGAGGCCATTCCCTTCTTCAATGATCTCTTGTCCATTTCTTCGTCCCTGTTCATCTCGGGCTTCACATTTTACTTCCCCTCTATTATGTGGTTCATGCTCATCCGAAAGGGACCTTGGCACTCAAAGGAGAACCTCCTTCTTTCCATTGCGAATGGACTCATTTTCATTATCGGCATGATTGTTCTCGTTGGAGGAACATATGCTTCTATTGACGACATTGTAAGTTTTCTGCCAATCAACCTCAATTGACCCCCGCTAACATTTCCAGATCCTCAAGTTCCGTCACGGCGAAGTCCGAGGTGTCTTTACTTGTGAACCAATTGCTTAAGCGAATTTAGATAGTACAAATTATGAATAGTACAATATTATGACTCAGTTATCGGACCACGGAGTTGCCGGAATTGGATCGTGCTGATCAATTGTCCTGAGCGTCAGATGTTACGTCACTTGATCTATTGTAAATCTGCGACAAATTGTGATTGGTGTGCAAATGTAATCGTTCGATTGGTCAATGGGACGATAAGATAAGTCTCGGCCAAAGATCCTTGATGCCGAGTCTTGGCGTCTAGTCCCAGTCGCCCTACCATTGACTGATGATACACAGTAGCAGGCTTAGAGTATCATGTAAGTGAGTCAATAGTTCGTCACGACACATCTGATGAGGCGATGTCTTGGCTGCAATTCACAAAGAGATCAGCACACGATTGAGCAAATAACATTATCTATGCACTCAAACACCCCGATCCTGGCAATACTTGTCAACCTCCTTCTTCAACTGAGCCTTCTTGGTGACAACATTATCCATAATCTTCTTGACCAGGATATAATCCTCATGAGTCAAAGATCCTCCACCACTCCAGACCCCCTCCTCTAAAACAGCCCAAAGACCAGATCCCTTTGCAACCTCCTCCATAAGCTCCATGACAGCAGTGAGCTGGTTAGGAAGCCAAGTAATGATCGGACTTCCACCTGTAGCTGTAGGGTGGAGAGTATGCTTGATGATGTACTCGCGGGTAAACATCCAGTGTCGCCATCGGAAGCTTCGAATGTGATCGAGGACGCGGAGATACAGGACTGCAAGACCGTGATCACCGGATTTGGTGAGGAAATCACGGACACCGACCTCGGAAGCTGTTTCGCGGACATACTTGAGGAATGCGCGGTGAGGCTTGGGTCGATACTCTCTGAACTCGATGAGGATGTCTGTCAATGGATTCTTGGGCATGGGGATCTCGCAGATGTGGTCCAGGAGAGGAATGATGGCATCGTTGGCGCCAGATTCTCCTCGGAAGAATTGAGGCTTGTCGTCGTATTGACCCTCGTAGACAACACCATCAGGGAACATGGACTGCTTGGTGATGCCGTAGATAAAGGTTCGGTAGGTCATGTAGTCCTTGGGCAGGGACTGACTCCACATGCCCTCCATGTTTCTCTCGATGATCTGCATGGCATTGAGGATGAGCTCCAAGCTAGCCTTGGCCTCGGCGATCTTGGCAGCGCTGTTGTCCTTCTCAACAGCGGTCAGCAGATCAACAGCGCCTTCGATTAGGCCGCCGGTTTGAGCGACCATGTGAATGTGGGTGAGGATGAAGCCGGCCTCGGAAGACTTGGGGTCAAGACCTTTTTCGAAAGCGCGGATGAGACGGATGTTGTCGTAGTCATCGTGCCCTTGCTCGGGATGGACGAGCCAGTAGTTGTAGAGGGCATACGAGGCGGCATAGGACATGAAGGCAGGGATGTCAAGACTAGGCCGGTCAGCGAGGTCGATTGATTGAGTGGTAGACTTACATCTCGGCACACTTGACAAGAGGTCCAGCGATACACTTGGGGAGTGTCTGACGTCCAAGTCCATAACCACCATCATCACTCTTGCTATAAGTCTCCCAGCAAGGCTCAAGGAGGTAAGAAGAAGCAATAAAGCTATAGTCTCTAAAGGCAGCAGTGATGGCAGCCATATCTCTCTTGTCCGTCCCAGGAACAACGAGATTGTCAATCTCAGATGTCAAATCAGGGAGAGCTCCACTGTCAATCAGAGGACCAAGAGCGAACGTCGCCAGCAATCCTGGAGTACCATCTTCCTTGAGGATAGGAATATCGTTGAGAAGGTTTGAAACAGGATCGAATTGAGAAGGGAGTTTCTGCAAAGGAAGTGAGAAAGGAAGATATCCTGTTCGAGTTGTGATGGTGAAAGGGTCCTCGCCCTCTGGTAGCTCAGAGGGGTCCTTTCGGAGGTATGGGAAGAGGGTGTTTGCGGCAGACATTTTGTGATGATTTGATTGAATTGATGGTTAATGCTGAGCCTGGCAGGCATGGCGTCTATATACATTGAGGCCGGAATTACTATCGTGGCCGGAAGGCTTCCGGCCTTCGCCCTTTGTGAACAATGACAAACAACCGATGATACCCTGACAGTTTTAGTCTGATGGCTTGATAGCTGCCAATCTAAGAGATAGTATTGATAATGGTATCGTGGGGATTCCGAACTAACGGTACGCCCGGAGTTGGGCCCGTGTTGAATCCACATACCCCGCGATATCCAGACCCTTCAACTATCGTCAACTATTGACCAAGAGTATGACTCGCACACTGGTCACCGCAACTTGGCTATCTCTTACACAATAATAACCCCAACAACCCATGAAAGAATTCAAATAGATCACGAGTTCAGTGCAACACGTTCACATGATCAAAATAGTTTGTCCCCAAGTCTCGGCAATCAAAGATAGTGGCTGTGTGGAGAACCGCCTTGTCGTGACATCCGCCCTAGATTGACAAGCTAGTCGGCGCCTTAATCTGACAAGCTGGGGTAACACGGGAGATAGACGAGGAATTGACGTTCCAATGATAACATTCCATACAGTGTCCAACGCTATCATGCGCCTTAGTTTGACATTTAGATATAAACGATTTCGGGATTGTGTTTATTGGTCAATTGGGTGTTATCTTGCACGGGAGATGAGGGATGCGGTTCGGAGGCTTGATACGGCTTCCGATGTGAAAGAATGGGTTGACTACATCCAGTGCGCGAGGTCTTGTCAGCGGTCCCTTCAACTCAAGGGGTGTCGAATCATACTCACGCAGTGGGATTGCTTGAGTTTTGGCCGCTCATGTACATATACACACGCATTGATGGAGAACTGACTGAAAAGAGGAGACGACATAGCGCAAATAAACAAAGCTGGCTAACTGGCAGTAATAAAACTGCAATTGACCTTTATGGCAGAAATCTACTCTATAGCAATTGACTGCCACATCAACTGGCATCTCTACGAGGAGCCTCGTCAAAGACTTTTCTCAATCTCTCATCCAACCATTTCACATCCTCCACGTTCCCAGGCGGTCCGCCAGCCCAATGCCCCCAAATAGAAGGGTAAACATCCAAGCTCGCATTATCCCCCATGCACTTAACCTCATACTCCGAGTCCTCCGGCCTAAACAGTTAGAAACAGCGCACAGAACGAGGGGGTCACTCACGGAAAGTAGAGATCCGTCTTGCTTGGAAGAACCAAGATCCTCGCCTTGATACTCTTCATCGCCTTCTCAAAGTCCCCATCATACGGCTCCTGTCTACTCACATCTCCCGCCTGCCACGTCTGGAGCATGACGAGCAGATTCTCAGGGTCTTTACTAAGCGCCCACTTCTCCCAGAAATTCTTCATAAACTCTTCGAGATCCGCTGCGCCGTAATGCTTCTTGAATAATTCATATCGGTAGAACGCCTGCGAGAAACCCCAGCCTGCGTATCCTCTCCCAAACGCCTTCAAACCCACTTCTTTCTCCTTGTCGGTCCATTTCCTGTCTGTGGATTCGACACGGCCTTGGATACTTCCTGCAGACGTGCATCCCTTGGCAGCCAGCAGCGCCGACTTGACGCCCTCGAGGAAGACCTGGTTGTGGAGAGACGTCTTGGCTGATCCGCAGAACGGGACGCAAATGTCCATAAAGTCGGGATACTGCGTCGCCCATTGAAATGTCTGCGCTGCGCCCATGGACCAGCCCAAAACAGCCCGTAGATGCTTCACCCCAAGATGGCCCATCAATTGATGCTGAGCCTTGACATTGTCGTAGAAGGAAACATCAGGGAACGGACTGATATCCGAGTTTGACGGACTCGTAGACTGTCCATTCCCAAAAAGCGCCGTTATGATGATGTAGTACCTCTCCGGGTCAAGAGTCTTGTCTTTCCCAATGAGCCACTCATTGTCGGATATCGCACCCGAGAACCAGGAAGGATAGAGAACAGCAGGAAGATCAGCCTCGCCAAAAGTCTTGTACGCAATCACCGCATTTGGCAAAACCTTGCCACTCTGAAGCTCAAAGTCTCCCAGGGAAAAAGTGTTGACGTCCATGGTTGTTTGTGGTCTCCTCATCTGCCGAGGACCCCATCTCATATAACAATCTCGATACAGGCAGCGTACAGTGTCCAGACTGTACCGCCCAGACTGTACCGCCATCATCTAATCGCGGGGTTTCGCCCTTGGGTGACAATGCAGCCACCTGCTTTATCAGGAATGTCACAAGACGCTTATCATTGTTATCTGGTGCGGAGATGCGGAGGCGTGCGGCGAGATAGTCTTATCTATCAACAATACACAATCACTGTTATAAGAAGAGACAATTGAGACAATTGAAAAGAAAATAGTATTCAAACTTTAAATCTCATCTACAATGCCTGGCAAGATCCGTACAGCTCAGTCCGTGTCGTTTGACAAACCCGCCTCTGAGCAACCCCATCTCCACAACAGATGGCATCCAGATGGTATGTCCCCAATTGACCCTCGACAGGTCGCTAATTCTGTAGTTCCCAGCATTGCAACCGTTGAGCCTGGAGAGACAGTCAAGATCGAGTGTCTCGACTGGACCGGAGGCCAAATCGGCAACAATGACAGCGCTGACGATGTTCGCGATGTTGACCTCACTAAAATCCACTATCTCACCGGCCCATTCGACATCAAAGGCAGCCAACCCGGCGATCTGCTCGTCGTCAACATAACTGACGTCCAACCTTTTGAGCATTCACCCTGGGGCTTCACCGGCATCTTCGCCAAAGAAAACGGCGGGGGCTTTCTCGACGAGCACTACCCCACCGCCGCAAAAGCAATCTGGGACTTTGACGGCGTGTACTGTTCAAGCCGCCATATTCCCGGCGTGCGCTTCCCCGGGCTGATCCACCCCGGAATCCTAGGCTGTGCCCCATCTGCCGAGATTCTCGCAGAGTGGAACCGTCGAGAGGCAGAGCTCGTTTCGTCAATGGCTGATTCCGCCAAGATTGTGGCTCAACCGCCGAATGAGACGAATGCACACGGCGGAAAGGCGACAGGTGATGTGTTGGCAAAGATTGCGAGGGAGGGGGCGAGGACTATACCGGGACGACCTGAGCATGGAGGAAATTGTGACATTAATAATATTTCCCGTGGATCTACGACATATCTGCCTGTTCATGTCGAGGGAGCCAAGTTTTCCGTTGGAGATCTTCATTTTAGTCAGGGCGATGGCGAGATTAGTTTCTGTGGTGCCATTGAAATGGTAAGTCTGACACATTCTATTGATCTGTTCTGACATTCTAGGCTGGCATCATCACGATCAAGTTCGATCTCATCAAAGGCGGCATGAAATCGCGAGGTCTCAAGAGTCCAGTATACAGACCAGGCGACATGGGCCCAACCTTTAGTCCCTCACGCTACCTAATCTTCGAGGGCTTCTCCGTCGACGAGAACGGAAAGCAGCATTTCATGGATGCAACCATAGCCTACAGACAATCATGTCTCCGCGCAATCGAATACCTCAAACAATTTGGTGAGTCACCTTCATTATTGTTTAAACTCCACTGACAATGCAGGCTACTCTGGAGAGCAAATCTACCTCTTACTCTCGTGCGCACCCATCCGCGGCGCCATCGCAGGGATAGTCGACATTCCCAACGCCTGCACGACTCTCGGCATACCGATGGACATTTTCGACTTTGACATTTCTATTGAGAGCGAGCCTGTTGCTCGGGATCTGGGTGCTTGTCCTGTTTCTAAGTAGGTAGTCCAACATCTCGTTTGAACTCTTGCAGCCACTCTGCGTTGTCAACGGGGGTTTGGTTCCATGGATCGTCGCTATTCTGTTAGTTAATGAAGTTTACTGTTGGGAAACGTACTCATCGTATAATATCCACCGTGCTTGATACTTGAGTTCGTCGTCGCTGGGGATGTGCCGGTTGGGATTGTTGGGAGACATTGTCGTCATGACGAATCGTGAGAGTTCGCGTTTCAATCGACGATAGCTGTTGTTGTCGTTGATAAAGAATGGTGTTGCTGTCTTCACTTTATCCCGTATCAATGCTCTTGACTCTGGCGTGCTCTGCATTGAAATTGCTGGTATTTCCGGTACTCCTTCTGGCGACAGAGACCGATTCTCAACCCAAGGCTGCAACATGTCCAGCTCCATCGAAGCATCCAACGGCACAGCTGTATCTGTCTGGCCCCATATAAAGTAAGAATCATTGACAGACTCATTCGCCAACGCCATAAGAGTCTCAGCCCTCTGTCGGAACGGTTCCAGCCAGACCGTCGAACTCCAAACGAGCCTCATTAAAAAGTCCAGAAACCTCCTTGACGGATGCGACGACGACGTCTCTGTCCGATTCAGGACATTGCACGCCTCCTGCTGCAGTTCAGAATCCGTAGGAAAATGCCCCATGGACGTATGGGCAGTCATGTACTGCTGCAGTGCCGCCTCCAGCTCGCAGTTCTCAAAGATATTTCCCTTTCCGTTGATCTTCAACTGGCTCAATCTCCCCTCTGCCAGTTGCTTCGTTGGTCGAAGCTTAGCTTGGTTGGCGATGTCAGCTAGCATGAAGATGTCCCATAGCCATGACGGGGACAGCGACGCTTGGTTGGGGGAGGATATTTCTGCGCCGAGGATCACGGAGCATGCTTCAAAGTGAAGCTCGGGATCTGGTGGCATTATATACTGATGGCGGTTCCGCATGTAGTACTCTAGTTCGAGCTTGATGAGTTCGTATGCACTCGTGGGTGTATCTGCTGGACCTCTTGTGGCTGCGAATGGAAGAGGAGAGTTTCGTTCGTAGTGAATGAGGTCTGGACAGCGTCAGCACAAATCTCAAATCGGGTTCTTGACCTACAAGGAGGCATGGCGTTGTCGATCCTCTCAATGACCTTGCCCTCAAACCCCCAGTCACCCTTCCAGTGCTCCATTGTACTCCCAGCTTTGAAGTGGTCCGCCAAGTGATCAACCCTGCTAGCCCAGGTCGTGAGATTGATACCGCAGAATCCACACCTCGATTTGACCTCTTGCGTCATGACTTTCCAATCATCCATCGGCCATTTGAGAAACTTGGACATGTGAACCAACCGCAGATGCTGCTGTAGATGGTCTTTCCGATGATATGTCCGCTCTTCAATCGGCCTCTCGATGCATGCACTCTGATTATGTCCGTCGAGATGCGTCTTGTCGGGGTTCTTGACGCCGCAGAATACACAAAGAAGCCCCTCTTCTGGATGCATCGCTGTCGGTCCATTTGGCGAACAAACCCAATTCTCAAGCGACAAGTGAAGAGACTTTTCATGCCGCTGCCAATCGTATTTCGTCTTGAAAGTTTCCGTGCAGAAAGTGCACTGATATGTATTCTGCGCTTGGAGGAGATTCGTTCTCACTTCCTTTCTCATCTTTGTTCGTCTTCTCCGACTGTGCCGTTTGAAAATGTCAAACGACGTCGATGATTGCTTTGAATGAGCAGAACTGTACGACCCAGAATCGTGACTTGACACTGACGTCCCTCTACTGCTGATTGACGACCCGTGACTTCTAGATCTCCCCTGTCGCGTTGAGAAAGCAGCAACAGCTCGTGAGATGTCATCGACAGTCGCAGCCTCATGTTCCGGTGGTGAATTCGCCCATCGCTGCAGCGGGTTCATGTGCTCGAACGGCGCAGGTGTTGCACGTCGCCGCGGCGTATCAATCGGCGTGTGATGCCCCGAAGAATTCCCCGAATCATCATTCCGAAACATTGGAGACGTCGGCCGCGACGAATGAACCTTTGCTCTTCTCCTCGCATTCGCAAACCAATTCATAACCTGCTGTCTGTTCAGACTCGTCTGCTCCTGAAGATCCTGGACATCTTGGATGGTAGGATACGGATGCCTCTCATGCGCAGCGAACCAATTCCTCAGAATCTTGACAGACTCGGACGAAAAGCGATTGCCGATTTTTGGAGGCGCCGTCGACGTCTGCAGAATTCCAGGGGAGATGGTCTCTGCCTCTGCAGCATTTTGAAAGTCTGCAAAGTCGATGAAGAGATCACCGGTTGGGTCTGCCATGCTGGTGTTGATGGAATTTGGAGGTCATGGGGCTACGACGAGTTCACGGCGAAGTCTCGGACATGTCCAGAAAGGGCGGATCCACATTTTAGTCTTGATTGATGAGTCAGGATTGGTCGGCCCAGTTGAAGCAAGTGAAAGTTCATGATTTGCGAATTGGGGATAGTGAGACTGGCTGTTGGTTCTGATGGATGAGCTAGCTGGTGTCAGGCGACACAATCAAATAGAAACGGCAGATCTGCTGGCAGGGTTCATGAGACAGTCCAGAAGAGATGCTCAGTCCGTGCGGTCGGTGCGGACTGCGGAGGTGCGGCACATGAACCAGTGGGGTTATAGCTTGTCTCAACCGACTTGAACTTGGTAGCAGCAGAATACGAGGCTATTTCATGTTCTGGTGAGAGTATGTTATGGCTTTTATATGTCATTGCCCACTTTGCGTGCTTATATGCCTCACCTAGTCTACCAGTTAGTGCTCAGTTCCGCAGAGTGGATCAGCGATGATGTGCTTTGCTCCGAAATCACGTCTACGATAACAACGATATCGGAGATTTAAATAGATAATCAAAATAAATCTTTCAACCTCATTCTCAAGTGAAGCGCGCCAAAATGACCAGAATTAACGCGACAGAGACGACTCCTTTGCTCCCGGAGATACCTCCCGAGGTCTCGGATGTCGAGAGAAACAGCGCCGACGAGCCGAAAACATACAGCCATGCCTTCATCGCGAGGGTAGTTGTTGCGCTGTTGATTGGTACGTCTTCAAGGCATTGCGGACCCAAGCTAACAGCCCAGGCATCTTTACTTCCAACGCCGATGCCTCATTGGTGCTGGCAACGCATCCGGTGATTGCGTCCGAGTTTGGCAAACTGCAGGATTCGAGTTGGCTGTTTATCAGCTTCATGCTGGCTAGTGCGGCATCGCAGACGATTGTACGTGAAGTGGCTCTGGGGCGGGTTGGGCTAATTCAGTAGTATGGGAAATTGAGTGACATCTTTGGACGAAAGACAATATTGATCTTTTGCTATGGACTGTTTGCTGTTGGATGGTGAGTTCAGACAGCCCGATACATTGGCCTCAATTGAATCTCGGGCTAACAATTCCAGTGCCCTCGTGTAAGTCTGTGTCCATCCGCATAGACTCGCTCTAACAAGCGTCAGAGGCGCCGGCCAGTCAATGTGGCAAGTCATCCTAGGCCGTGTAATTTCTGGCTCTGGGGGCGCAGGAATGACTACAATGGCGTCAGTCATCATCACTGGTACATCCCTCTACCCTCCAGAGACCTTTACAAGCTGACCATTAGAACTCGCACCTCTCCGAGAAGTAGCCTCATGGCAAAGCTACATGAATGTTATTGCCACCGTCGGTCGCAGCATCGGTGGTCCGCTCGGAGGCTTTCTCGCTGATACAATCGGCTGGAGATGGTGAGTCTTTCGGTCATTCATGAGCTTATACTAACATAGTAGGTCATTTCTCGGACAATCGCCAATCTTTGCTGTATCCATGATCATCGCCGCCATCCTCCTCCCCTCTACGACTCACACTGAGGGCGCGACACTCGAGCGCATCAAAAGGATCGACGCACTCGGAGCTTTACTTTTGGGTGGCTCTGTTCTCGCTTTCATGGTTCCCCTCGAGATCGGCGGCCAGAAGATTCCATGGAGCCATCCCCTCGTGCCAACTCTCGCTGCCGCTGGTGTGGTTCTCTCACTTGCCTTCGTACTCGTCGAGTCACGCTGGGCCAAGGAACCAATCTTCCCTCTTCGCTTGCTCAGAAGTGGCGATGTCACAAAGACGTATCTCATCGCATTTGGTCAAGCCGCTGCACAGCTTGGAGTATGTGACCCCAGTCCGTGAACTCCGGAGGCTAACCAATCAGATGATGTATACCGTGCCTATTTACTTCCAAGTTACTCAGCGCGTTTCGAGCACAGTCGCGGGCGCTCATTTATTCCCCGCAGTCATCGGAAACACGGTCGGAGGCATAGCAACAGGGCTGATCATCAAGAGGACTGGTCGGTACAAGACGCTCATCATCTTCTCGGCCGTCTCATCGATCACGAGCTACACTCTGATGCTGCTGCGTTGGCACGGACAGACCAATTGGCTGGAGTCCCTTTACGTTTTCCCAGGGTACGTGCTCTCCGTTTTTGACTTCTCATGCTAACTGTTCAGGGGCCTGGGAATGGGCATCGCTCAGAGTGCTGCCTTTATCGCTCTCCAAGCTTCCATTGATCCCAAAGACAAAGCAGCAGCCTCTTCTGGAATCTTCCTCGCTGTGACTTTGGGTTCCGTAGTTGGCATGGCTGGTACGAGCGCAGCGATTCAAGGTCTCCTCAGACACGACATCCAGCAGAACCTCGGAGCACTCGGAAAATCTCAACATTTCATCGACGAGGTGAGTTATTCCACTGCAATTGTGAAGTCTGCTAAGTTTCTAGGTCATTCAAAAAGCTGCCGAGAGTGTCTCGTACATCGACGAAGCTTCCGAGCCTATTCGAAAAGTACTGATCGAAGGTTATATCAGGGGTATCGAGTATGGTCACGGTAAGTAAATGTACCCTTGTTAGGGAGTGACTAACCAGTCAGGACTCTCCATTATCTTCTCCGGAATTACGCTTGTCACGGCTCTAGTCCTCAAGGAGCGTAAACTTTGATGACAGTCGGATTGCCGTGAGCATAAGGCTTGGAGCAAAGGTGTGAGGCAGCTCACCTGTAACACGGGATGAAAAGTGATAAATGGTGCCCATGAAGCATATGAAGGGCCTGGATCACATTGGGAAACCTTCTGGCATGGTTAAGTGTGTATTAATTGCAGGCGCTGACATAAGGGAGACTCCATTTGTTGTCCCGGTAACACCAAATTCTGTTTGAGATAATACTTTATCATTTATTGGAAATATAGAGCTAAAAGTATACTTGATCTTCAAATCAAGCGGCTAGAAATGCCTGAGTAATGCATAATTCAAAGTTAGTTCTGCTCTCATATAGCAAAATTCTATGTGCTGATTTAAGCTCTCAGCCACAAGTCTCCGCTGCAAATAACACATCTGGCTCACAAGGTAGACATGACAGACGGTTACTGCTGATATGCAAAATGAGATAATGGAATTCTCTTTAATAATCTTATCTAACTGTCAGATTATTAATTTTTGAATCAGTTTGGTACCTCGAGCGTCAGCCCTTTTTAGCAAGAAGTCATATTTCATATTAAACCTTGCGCAGCTTCGAAACATTCTTTTAGTCTAGGTTTCCCTTGTACTAGCTTTATGCTCCAGCAATTGGTCAGGCACTTTTAAATCAGCACATAGAACTTGTCGCTCAGATAGGGTATGTAACGAGCGAACCCCTGCAGCAAATCAACTGACGGCAAATCAGGCAGAATCCCCGCATTTCAAGGCTGACGGACAACACGTGACTCTCTTGCGGAGTCTGTGAGAGGCTGCCTAAGATGCCTTGCGACAATCAAGAACATGTAGCACAAAGAACAAGACTCATAAATATCTCAGCCTCTCTCCATTCCATCACTTTTAGATACACAATATAAACCATTTTACCTTCTTCTATTCCGCCAAACACAACATCTGACACCATGTCAGCATCTCCAGAACCCTTCACCCTCTTTCACAAGTTCCCTCCAGAGCTCAAACTAGAGATCCTAAACTTCTGCTCCAGAAATGACCTAGTCTGCCTCTCATTGACCGGCCCTGACATGCGAAATCTCGTCACACCACTCATCCCTAGCAAACCTAATCTGACCTGGGTCGATCAGCTTGGCCCAGCACCAGATGTCCCTTCAGAATGCCGAGATCCTTATCACAACGACATTCCTCGCCATCCTGGCTGCGGTAGCGCAAGAGAGCGAGAAGTCGTCTACTTCCCCACAGGCCATCGCTTCAGACGCCATGAATACAGAGGCTGCAGAGTCTGCTACAGATGTCGAAACTACCCAACCGACCACCCAGTCTGCAATGTTCCCTACTGCAAGAAACACTGCGCATGCATTTCATGTCCTTTGTTCATGAGATTGCGGGGTTGGATGGGCGATCGCAAGTACTGTGCGGAGTGTAATCAATTCACCACTCGAACAAAGAGAAACAACAGAAGATGTACGTATCTTGTCTGGTAGTTGACAATATCTAATTATAGAACAGGCACTCACGGGCGGAAAAAGGTGCGAAAAACACCAAACAACCATTGGAGTCGTACCAGAGGATTATCCTACGGAAATCGGTGGTGGAGAAAATGGGGGACGCACGGGATTGACCACGAGGCATACCAGCCCAAGGATAGTGGAAGACGAAACGCAAGAGTTGTCTAACCGGCCATACTCCAAGTGATACTATTGTGCTGTTTTGATGTATACCAAGACGCTAGCGGGATGCTACGTGGATGCACGGGTAACAGCCATTGAGCGGCATGCTCGGGACGTTAGGCAAAGCTAAGAAAGGATCATGGCACCAGGCGAATATAATTGGACGGTGGACAGTGTATAATTTCCTGCTTATTGCCATGTATGCAGTGGTGCTGTGAAGTGTGCTGATGCCAAGTAGTGAACCGTCGCTGTATCAGTCGCCAAGAGGTGCGATATTGTTCCTGCTGTGGCGGCAGGATTGAAATAATGTGATGAGTTGGTTATAAGTGATGGATTGCCCCCGAATTTCAGTCAGTAATTTATCATGTTACTTGCTCAATGTCCGAAATGGACACTCTACGCGAAATCGTTCCCCAGATATGGCCTCAAGGTTACAGACGGATTGACTCCAGCACCAGTCTTGAAGATGCTGCCCCCGAGAAGAACGGTCCAAACCTGCAGCTTTTCGCAAAACGCCTCGTCCGTCTTCCCCTCAAGACAATAACAATCCTCATCGCCGTTCTCCTCATTTTCCCCGGCCTAATAGCACTCACCTCCCTCAAGGAGAATGATATCATTGTTCTGACGGATTCGTATGACGTTTGGTTCCAACTCCCGCCAGAGATCCTCCTCAAACGATATCACGAAGCAAACCGTCAAGCCAACCAACGACTAGCGTCACAATGGAACGGTCGAGGCAAACCTCCAATGGAACAAACCACCATCATATCGGCTCAGAAGAAATGCTTTCCTCCGCCATCATCAGGCTCCGTCCTCCACTGCGATCAACTCCCCGAATGTCCAGTTCGAAAAGACTTGTATGGACCCAACACCGATAAAGACCCCAACGTGTTTCACGACGTACGACCGAAATATCTCAATAGCGGGAGTATGATTGGTCACGTTGGCGATATGAGAAAGTACTTTCGTCGCGTGCATGAGCGAATGCAGCGAGGTATAGTCAACGGCAAAGACTTGTACAGCGATCAAGAAATATTCGATGAGATCATTGCGGAACCAGAAATATGGCGTCGCTAGCTTGACAAGAATACCGTTTCTCGAAAGGACAAGAGCTTCGAAGTTATGCATAGCGACTTTGCGTATCATGTCGGACTGGACTATACGCAGAATCTGTTCATTCCGACTGCCTTTGAGGAACAAGATGGAGAGATCATTGCACTGAATAACGAGACTAGTATTGTTGAAAAGTCAGTGTCTCTCGGCATAAAGCCGAGACTTGACGGTGTACCAGACGATATTCAATCTTCTACAAACCCACTGAACATGCACGTTCTTCAATATCCAGTGGATTGGGGGGATGTGCCCGTATATGTCGATTTATACTCCACTGCCATTCCCGTCGTCGTCCATCACAATGCTCATAAGGACGGATTGAAGAAACGTCGGTATCTCTGGTGGGATCGCATCTGGTTCTTTCCATACCTTAGCCAACTCATCAAATCCCAACTGGAGGTTGTCGAAGCAGAGCCGTTACTGAAGATTGCCGTCAATGGGGAGCGATTGTTGTACTGGGAGCCGTGGTCGAATACAACTCAGAAGAAGCCGAGGACGTTCATCGTTGATTCGAGGGAGGTTAATATCGTGGAGCGTGAATTTGGGTATGTTTGTCGTGCAAAGACGGACAAGGCGGAGGAGGAGAAGCCGTGGTACAATGAAGTATTTCGGGATGGACAAGGAGGGCTGTAGATACAGACTATGCTCTGGGCACAGCACTTAATTGGATTCTTTGATTATATCTTCCAGTTGTAATTGAGTCGTATGATTAAAGTCAACATAGATGCTGATGTATTCGTCGATTCGAAAGTTCATGAAGCTAAGTGACTATGCTAAAAGTACAGCTCCTCGTAGCGCCGTTGCCATGGTGGGTTACCATAATTCAATGTCCTCGAGGACATCGGGAGACGAACACTGGGGGCAGCTCGAGTTAAATAGTCCTCTCGAGACACTAGTTTGGACCTAAGATAGTATGGATGGGTATAAGGTTTGCCAAGACGACTCACTAGTCATTGTATTACTCGTCGATGACGAACCTAGGTACTATTCCGCGAAGGCTGACCAAGTGTTTAGTAAGAATGAGACGCCCCGAATTGCTAGTGGCATTCCTGTCTATCTCTACAAGTAATCCATACACTCTTGTCTATAGTTTAGCAGACCCCTCATGGGTCTGCACCCAAAGCCTGATCGTCTTGATCAACCCCTCCACTTCCGCAGCAGTGTTCCCTGCATGTACACATATCCTCACCCTCTCACTGCCCTTTGGCACTGTCGGCGCCACGATAGGCCGCACCGTGAACCCCCGTTCCTGGCAGAACTGAGCCAGGCTGCGTGGCTGGGCTGTAAAAACCGGTACAATTGGTGATTTCGGCGCTTCGTCAACACGAATGGATTGGCTGAGAGAGCACGCCTCCGCCAGTAGCTTGTGCGTGTAGCTCACCAGACTCCAGAGATGCTTCAGCCTCTCATCAGCCCTGCCGCTCTGCAGGTACTGATATGAGATGCCAATGCTCGCGAGACATGAGAACGGCATCGCGGTCGTGTAGATGAGAGTTCGGGCGTAGTTGATGAGATACTCTCGCGTCGTGGGTGAGCACAAAACGATAGCTGCATGGTTAGCTTCGTTGATGAGCGGTTTTAGCTCACTCACCTCCGAAAGAACTCATTGCTTTGCCAAAGGTATGCAACCGAGCGAATATTTCCTTCTCCAAACCTAGTTCGCATACGAGACCTCGCCCTTGGTGACCAAAAATGCCGGTGGAATGCGCTTCGTCGACGATGATGTAGCCATTGGCTGGGAGTCGAGTTTTGACGGATTTGACAATCTCTTTGAGAGGAGCGACATCACCGTCCATGCTGTAAACACCTTCGACGAGAACAAACACGGATTTCTCGTCCCCAATTCCGCTCAAGACCTCATCAAGTCCCCCCTCCCCATGCACACAGTTATGCTTAAACGACACCCTCCGCCCCGCGCGACTCAACCTCATCCCATCGTGAGCACTCGCATGGATAAGCTCATCATACACAACAATGTCCCCCGGCTGCGGCAGACAGCTCACAAGCCCGACATTTGCATCGAACCCCGAATTAAACAACAACCCAGCATCTGCGTTGTGAAATGCCGCAATGTCTCGTTCCAGATTCTCTGCGAGGGTTGAATTGCCGTCCAAGAGCCGTGAACCGCCAGAGCCTAACAACGGAGGCGGCGCTGCATGATTCTCCAAAAGGGAGTGATATGCGCTTCGAATTTCAGGTACCGACGAGAGAGAAAGGTATGCATTTGAGGAAAAGTCGACATTGTCCGCTGGAAACGTCGTCAAACGTCGCAATTGAGACCGTTTCTCACGATCCAATAATCGCGCTCTCAGCTGCTCCTCCAATTTCGACATTGTCACTGCAGAGTTAAAAAGCACTACTCGCCAATTCACTCGGCAAAGCACGCGGAATTTGTTGGGTTTAGTACATGTTGAGCTCCCGCCCCGCCCGGCGCTCTATGCCGTGCCGATCCAGACCCTCCATTATAAACCGCGGCATTCCACCTCAACCCTTTCGTCCATCTCACCCATCGCAAAAAATGGCGCCGGTCCCGGCTCTCCTCTGGCGGTCCCTGCGCACGCATCAGGTCTACGGCGCGAATACCGATGTTGGAAAGACGATTTTCAGCACGATTCTGTGTAATTCTGCGGTTCGGCGGGGTGATAGGACGTGGTTTCTGAAGCCGGTTTCTACGGGGGCTGCGGATGAGGCTGATGGATGGTGTAAGTTTGAGGGACGTTGAGGGGATTGAGCTAATTGGAGTAGAAGTTGGGTGATTCTGGGAGAAATCGTCTAACGAGGCAGTCATATTCAGCGATATGCTCCGTCGACGAACCATGAGACGCTCTTTCAATACGACATTCCCTGCAGTCCACACATCGCTGCAAAGGCATCTGGCAAGGTATGAAGTCAATTGATTACTGGATGAAGCTTACGAAGTAGCCAATTCCATCCGATGAAGATGTTCTTACCAAGATCTACGATACCACGTCTCGATACGCGGCTGAAGGTCCAGGATGGCTGTTTCTAGAGACAGCTGGCGGCGTTCACTCACCTGGTCCATCTGGCACAACCCAAGCTGATCTCTATGCTCCCCTGCGCGCGCCAGTTATTCTAGTCGGCGACTCGAAACTCGGTGGCATCTCACAGACCATTTCGGCATATGAGTCTTTGCGAATGCGCGGTCACGATATTGAGTCAATTCTTCTGTTTCAGGACATAAAGTACGAAAACTACCAATACCTTCGAGACTATTTTGCAAAGATTGGCGGCATCTCTGTCGACACAGTCCCTGAACCGCCTTCTCGACTGGTTAATGAAAAGGAAGACATTGAGCAGATGAAAGAGTACTACGCTGCTAGCAACGTCGATCACGTCCTCGAAGCTCTCGATAAACGAGGAAAAGAACGCATCTCCCGTCTTGAATCAATGAGCTCCAAAGCAAGCAAATCCATCTGGTACCCCTTCACGCAGCAAAAGCTCGTCACCGCAGATACAATCTCGGCCATCGACTCAGCCCACGGCGACTACTTCCAAGTCCTCAACCCCTCCACCCCAAACCTCCTCCAGCCCGCCTTTGACGGTTCAGCATCATGGTGGTCTCAAGGGCTCGGCCACGCCAACTCACGCCTCACCCTCGCAGCAGCCTACGCAGCCGGTCGGTACGGCCACGTAATGTTTGCCGAGGCAATCCACGAGCCCGCTTTAGCGCTAGCCGAGATGCTCCTCAAGGGAGCGGACAACCCACGATTTTCACGTGTTTTCTACTCTGATAATGGAAGCACGGGGTGTGAAGTCGCTGTCAAGATGGCGCTTCGTGCGGCGAGGCTGCGGTATGGCTGGGGACCGAATGAGAATGTTCACATCCTTGGACTCAAGGGGAGTTATCATGGTGATACGATTGGTGCGATGGATTGTGCGGAACCGTGCGTTTACAATGAAAAGATCGAGTGGTATGAAGGTAAGGGGTATTGGTTTGACTATCCTACCATTCAGTGCGTCAAGGGAAAGTGGGTTGTTCAGGTCCCTGATGGTCTGCGGGATGAACTTGGACAAAACTCGGACCTCAGATCGATCTCGGAGGTTTTTGATCTCGATTCTCGGCTCAATACCGAGCAGTACCGAAAGTATGAACGCTACATCGAGGGCGTTCTCTCAAAACTCCAAGCATCTGGTCGCAAATTTGGTGCTCTCATGATGGAGCCGATAATTCTTGGCGCAGGAGGCATGATCTTTGTGTAAGTCTCCCATCCCATTATCCCATGGTTCAGTGCTAACAATGTAGTGATCCCCTCTTCCAAAGAGCTCTAGTGGATGTCGTCCGTCGATCCCCTCACCTCTTCGGCAATGGCTCCAGCCCCAAGGATCCACTCTCGTGGTCTGGACTCCCGGTAATTTTTGACGAGGTTTTTACCGGGCTATACCGCCTCGGTCGGTTTACGGCGGCGTCATTCCTCGGCACCGACGCCGACATCTCAGTCAACGCTAAACTACTTACGGGCGGGCTTGTACCGCTCTGCACGACGATGGCATCAGAGAGTATTTTCGATGCGTTTGTTAGTGATGACAAGAGCGATGCGCTGCTGCATGGGCATAGTTATACGGCGCATGCTGTTGGATGTCAGGTTGCTGTTGAGTCGGTGCGGGAGATGCAGGACATGGAGAAGAGGGGAGAATGGGACTGGGCGGAGAAGGATTGGGAGGAGGACGCTCAGGCTTGGTCTGTTTGGTCGAGAGAGTTTGTGAACAACGTCTCGCACAACCAGCAGGTCTTGGGTGTCTGGGCTCTGGGAAGTGTTTTGGCGATTAGTTTGAGGGATGATGATGGTGTTGGATACAAGAGTTTGGCTGCCAAGAAGCTCCAGACTCATTTGAGAGAGGGGACCGGGACTTGGAATGCTCATAGTCGAGTTTTGGGCAACGTCTTCTATGTCATGGCGAGTCAAAAGACAAGTCGACAGAGTCTTCAAGAGCTGCAGGGGTTGTTATTGGGGGCTTTGAGTAAATAGTCACTACGTCATGAGATGAGTGCCATAGACCAGAGATGCCTTGACTCAGCCTGTAGCCAAATTTGCTATCCTTGATGCTCGTTATATTCATTTGCTCCTTTTACTTGAATCATGTAATGCGACATGCCTCCACCCAGTACAATTCATGACGTTATGCAATTTCTGGGGTGATCGACATCCCCTGCAGGTTGACGTGTCGGAGGTCCACGTCAATCGTCACGAAATCTCAGTTTTCCTCACCAATACATCAAACAAACATCAACAGCACATCAAAATGAGTTCGAAAAAGTTGTACGAAAAGACACGAGAACAGTCAATCTCTGACTTTGAAGCACAAACCAAAGACCTTCAAAAAGAACATCCCGATTTGGACTTCAAGGCAGTCGTCATCGAACCAACCATGAACCTCATGTTTGACATCAAGGTATGTTTATTGACCCTGTCCTGAGCGCACTAACATTTCTAGGAAAACCTCACCGAAGAAGAACGAAACAAACATGAGGAATACATCACCCGAATGCTTCAGAATACCGGCAACCCATCCAAGGCAGAGAGATACCTCTGGCAGGCCAGAGACTACCTGAGGCCCTACCCTGACGTCCTCAAACAATTTGACGACATCTACATCAACAAGAGACCAATCCCCGTCATGCTATCCCAACTCCACGAAGCATTCCACCAAGTAAATAGAAATCCATAGACACCAGAATTCATTAGCTTGCTAGCCTCAGTTCCCCGCTCACATGACGCCCCATCAATAGGGCGTGATGACAAGGTTTCCCTTCAGCCAGCCAATCAGAAACCAGCAGACAATGCCGCCACTTGATAACCTTTACTGAAGGGATCAGACCTCATTTCTTCACCTTTACAGTGACGTGCATGCATTGACCCCTACAGTCACTACTCGCCATGAATTTCAACAACCCCAATCTCTTCACAGACGTCGATCTATTGGACGGCTTCATCAGCGATGATTTGACCCCCTACATGTCCGACTCAGCCCCTCCAGACCTATCAAATGGAATAGCCAATCTTGCCCCAACTCATCCCGTGCCGCAGAATCCCTTCACTCCCCTGTCGCTGCACGGATATGCTCAGCCAGCGACACCAGCACCGCCCGCAAAGGTCGGCGGGAGGTTCACGAGGGAATCGGTGCGGATATTGAAGAATTGGCTCGCGACGCATCAGAACCATCCGTATCCGCGCGAACCTGAACGGCGGATGCTGCAGGAGGAGACGGGGCTTACAAAGACGCAGATATCTAATTGGCTGGCCAATGCGAGACGGCGAGGAAAGATTCCGTCGAGTGCTTCTTCACCGAGACGTGGTGATACGCCAGCTATGGATATACCGCCTAGACCTGGGACACCGGCTGTGAGGAATACGTCTGATATGGATCCTCTGCAGCGATGGGTTGATTCGCCGCCTGAGGATGAACCAGCTGCTGTTACTGCGATTGCAAGAGCTGTAGCTTCTGTGCGACCGCAATCAGGTGAGTTTGGCGGAGCTTGAGTGAATAAGCTAACAGAATAGGTTCCTCGAGTCCATATACGCGACTGTCTCGAACGCCATCAGTCAGAAGTGTCGGCACATCACGGTCCAGCTCAATCAGCTCAGTCAATTCACACACCAGTCGCTCATCACTCGGCCTCAATGAGCTCTTTAGTCGGGGAAGTTCTCGCCGCAGAAGACGTGCATACAAAGAAGAGCGAAGGTCACTGGCAGCTCCCCGAAAGGCATTTCAATGCACATTCTGCACCGAGACATTCCGAGCAAAGCACGATTGGCAACGCCATGAGAACTCGCTGCATCTCCCGCTTGAGCGATGGGTCTGCAGTCCAGAAGGACCCCGTGGCCAAAAAGCCGACAGTCCCGAGATACGCTGCGTTTTCTGCGGCCACGTCGATCCTGACGATGCACACATCGAGACGCACAATTACTCGGCGTGCAAGAATCGGCCCGTACAGGAACGCACGTTTAATCGAAAGGACCATCTCAATCAGCATCTAAAATTGGTGCACAACGCCAAATTCGCCGAGTGGCCGATGAGGCAGTGGAAAGCTCCTCCGCCTGCAATTCACTCACGATGCGGTTTCTGCAACCTCGTTATGGAGACGTGGATTGATCGTGTGCATCATCTAGCAGATCATTTCAAGACGGGCAAGACCATGGCTGATTGGAAGGGTGACTGGGGCTTTGAACCGCATATTCTTGAGCTTGTTGAGAACTCTATTCCTCCTTGTGAGTTTTATCGTGGATGTATGGTTGAGGTACTGACATTCCAGACTTTATCGAAACTGAACGAAATAGCCCTTTTCCGTTCGAAGGCAGCCGTGCACTCGTTGAGACGCCTCGAACAGCTTATGAGCTACTGAAACTGGAGCTTGCGTATTTCATGCAGAATCACTTTTACAAACATGCGCGAATGCCGACCGGCGACGAAATGCAGCTCGAAGCCTGCCGGATCCTATTTGCGTCTGAGCCTCTATCTCACGTCGACCTAGTCTGTCCATCCTGGCTTCGAGACCTGGTGTTTTCGAACGTCGCAATCTCACAACAAGCTCAGTTCGGACCCATGCGTTCCAACGCCGAGAGTCGGCTTTCTTCGCTGGAAATCAGTGGAAAGAATAACATTTTCGAAGGATGCCCTTTTGAGACGCAGCTGCAAGAGTTTGTGCAAGCGAAGCAGCTCTTAGGGCTGAGTATTAGGGATGATGAGCTGCGAGAGGAATGCTGCAGAATTGTCGGTCGGTTGGAGGAGGTTTCAGCAACACCATCTGATTTCATCGCCAACTGGCTTATTAAGATCATTCATTTACCCGGAGATTGGCTGCTCCCGTTCCGACAACGCACAGGAATTGAGTTGATCGGACTATCAGAAGGAATGAACTTGAATGCAATGATCCAAGATTATACACGTCTTGAACAGGAACTAGGGGCTTATCTCGACCTGCAACGCGTCATTGGCATTGAACCACCCGACGACGACCTCCGCCGACAAGCACGCGTTATAATCCACGGCTCAGATTCAAACCTGAACCATACAGCAGCAGACGACGATTACTGGCTAGCAGCATTCCGACAGCGACATTCCACGACGACGGAAAATCCTGAAGCTTGGAACACGCCACTTCGCCCAGATCCCCACCTCCTCGCCGCTCGAGGTCTCGTTCTCAAAACAAGTACAGCTTTTCTGAACGACCATAATTACTGGAGATGGTTTACACAAGAATTGCGACGTTGGGTATCTGCGATAATGTCGCCTCACAATCCAGCTAGTCGCGTTCCCTCAGATGAAGAGATTCAGCATTACGCGCGATGGATCAGCTACAACGAGTACGTCTCCATCTTGACCCACTAGTATTCTACATTGCTGACAATTTAGTGACGACCCATTTAATCAAACCATCGCAGAGAACAAGGATTGGCTCGAGGCGTTCAAACGGGATGTCGGTATTACGGAGGCGCTTAATAGCAGTGGCCAGATATAACGATCAACAGGAATGTTACGCTTATTAAACTCTAACGGAAACTCTAACTTTGCGAGTTTAAAATCGGCCGATGAATTAACCTTTTACTCTTATCTGCTGCCAAGTGAAACTGCCGACGTTTTTGATTCATCCGAAACTCGGGTCAGACTCTGCCGAGACTTTTAACGTGGATAAGCTTTTAAATCGGCCAATTGTAAAGTTTGAGAAAATAGGAGGATCTACAACCATATCCTAGAGTAAAAAAGGCAATTCAAGGCCGTAGATGCAATTGCCTGGTTATCAAGGTTATCGTGATCAATCCGTCTTGGTCCAGCTATTCTCAAGACAGCAATTCAACCTCCATCCCCAGACATCAGCTGTTAGCTCGTAGGGCTGATCTTCAAGCACGGTTTTTGAATAGCCGAAACGGGATAATGTCAACTGGTTTCAAGGCACGGCTTGTGGGGTTTGGGCCCGCGCTACACGTCACCCAAGATCGTCAGCTTTAGCCCGACAGCTTGGGGGCTAGAGAATCCAATCCCGCGATTGGCCGACGACTAGGACGGAGTGAACATGGGAAGCCTGTAAGCCAAGATGTACAGTCTTGGCGAGCACTTTCTATAAAGAGTCCACTCGCTGGTAGGATTAATGGACAGCAGTTATTACAATGTCGGTTTTTACCCTGGTACTGGGTGTTTTCTACCTTGCGGGCGTGTCTGCTGCCTCTGCCTCTGTTTCGAGGCAGATCCAGCTTGGTGATCATGAATACTTTGTCCCTCCGACTGCAGCGTGGAAATTGGACTCGTGGAATGCTTCGGTCGATGCTGACGAGTTCACCCCTTTGACGGTTGTCAAACTGAACCAGACGGCAAATGCTGGGCGTGTTGCCTCTGTGCTGGAGACGTACGAGAAGGATGATGTCTGGACCAAGGAGTTTGCTCAGGGTATGTTATGTGATTCGCCTACGTGAAGCATCTGACGGTCGCAGCTTTGTACATCAGGTCTGATCAGCAATTGACCTTTAACTCATCCAAGTACAAGGTATCAGCGGTATACACAGGCAACGAGTCGGTGCCTGCCGGTCCATACTTTGTGCATCGCTACACGGGCAATGTCTTCCAAGCATATCGTCTCTATGTCGACACCAACCAGGCCTTCATCCAAGTAAGTTCTCTGCTTATGCATCCAGCATCGCTGACAGTTGTAGTCTACATACCAAGACCCCTCTGGAACCCACCACCCCCTCCGAGCCGGTGCCCTCTCCGCTGGAGGTCTCACGATCGCCGTCCCATCGCGTTTATACTTTACCCCCACGAAAGATAAGCCATTGGCCGGTCTTCGTCTCGGTGTCAAAGATCTTTATGATCTTCAAGGCGTCAAGACAAGCGGCGGCAACAGAGCACTGTACGAAATGAGCAATGTCAAGACAAAGACTGCACTCTGCGTACAGAAACTCATCGATGCTGGTGCTGTTGTCGTTGGAAAGAACAAAATGTCAGAGTTTGCATTTGCTGGCGGATACGTCACAGAGCACATCGACTACCTCCTCCCCTTCAACCCTCGAGGCGACGGTTACAACTCCCCTGGCGATAGCTCCGGTGGCTCTGCTGCATCTGTCGCTTCGTATGACTGGCTTGATGCTAGCATGGGAAGTGATACAGGCGGTAGTATCCGTGGCCCTGCACTGCAGAACGCTGTTCATGGCAATCGCCCTACACAAGATGCTGTCAATCTCACAGGAGCTCTTCCTCTTTCATCCGCCATGGATACCTCGGGCATCATTGCGAGGGACCCTGCAATTCTGTCCAAGTTCACCAGATCTCTTTACGCTGGCACGATCAAAGAGTATTCTGGGCTGCCATCTGAGGTCCTCTTTGACAGCGGTAGTGAACAGTTTCTCCTCAACCTAGAAAAAGACTCCCCTGAAGCGGCAAATGCAGTGGGGGAGTTTTTAAACAGCCTAGCAAATCTTCTGTCATCCGATGGCACTGTCTTCTCAATTGACTCGGCCTGGAAAAGCTCTACACCAAAGGCATTCGGAGACGTGGCGCTGTCAAATATCGTCAGCAATGTCTACTTGAACCTTACAAGCTATGAGCAGTGGACCGAATTCGGTAAAGGTTATGTTGATGAGTATAAAAGTCTTCACGATGGTGCATTCCCTCACATGGTGCCTGAGATTCGCGAAGGATGGATCAACGCCAATGATACAATGACCGAGTTGACTCATGAAGATGACTTGGCTTCCAAGAAAGGAGTCGAGGAATGGGTCGCGAGCGAGTTTTTGACGGCTGATAACAGCAGTTGCTCAAATGCTGTCTACGTCTATCTATCGGCCAGCTATCCTTCATACAAGCCTGATGTTTCCCAAGAGTAAGTCGCCCCTCTTCACGTTCTTCATCACTAACAGATCAGTGGCTCCAACCCGTATATCCGGCAACTTCTACAAGCAAGTTCCAGGCAGCAGACTCTCATCACTCAGCTCAACACGACCGTCAGCTGTAACTCAACCCTTGGGTCCGAAGAAGCTTGCGAGGAATCACTGGAGGCAGGAAGGGCAAAATCCAACTCTGGCAGTCAAACCGTCTATGCTGGAAGGCTAGCCTCTGTCGCAGGTCTCCCAGACTACGCAGTCTCACTGGGCATGTTTGACCTGGGGCAATTCTCCAACTCAACGCTCCAAAACGAGCTTGTTCCTGTAGGCGTAAACATAATGGCAGCAAAAGGCTGTGACTTTGTAATTCTCGACATCATCGAGGCGCTCCACAAAGAGGGCGTTATCAAAACAGCCAAGACTGGTAAAACATCATAAGTAGTATAGAGATAGTCAATAATTATCGCCGCTCATACATCCCCGCAATTGGAGGCCAACGGACGACATCATCCGGAGAGGGGCTGAATCGCGGTGAATTACCGTAAATGGCTTAGTTTAGTTATCATTACATCAGGTTTGATACGCTGATGGCAAGTCGGGGAAGTAATCCGGAAATGGAAAGTTTCTAGGCCATGGTTATGGTCGTCACAATATTTAAGTTGAACGATATTCTGGTCTTATTTCATCAATTAATCATGTTTTCACTACTTGAATCAACGGGCCTTCGTCTAGAAATCGTTCTCGTTGCCTTTGCGGCTGCGGGAGCATTTCTCTTCGCTGTGTATGAATGGATGCGAAAGGGAAAAACTGCTGGTATGTCCTCTGACACTTGGAGAGCTCTTCTAACAACACAGTCAAATCGGATGTTGAGTGGAAGACTCCTTCACCAAAGCCTCTCGTTGATTTTGATCTGGACGCAAAGAAGCCTGAGCTCTACCGACCCTGTCGCCATGGACCCAACCACGTCACCATGGGCATTCGAAAGCTGGACTGGAACAATTGGATTGAGATGGACTCCAACTTTCTCTGGTACCATGATCTCAAGGTCTCTGAGCTCGAGAAAGACATTGATGCGCATGTTCAATATGTTGATAACTCTGTCACCCGAGATGCCTGCTTCGAAGTTCTGGAGGAACTGACTGCATATTTGACTGTCCGGTATCCCAAGATCTTTCAGCTAAGCAATGGCATTCTGCGCAACACTTTGACCAAGGAGGAGTTCAGTTACCCAGCCAGTATGTATCATCCTCAGAGCCAAGACCTAGCTGACTATTTAGATACTCCCAAGGAAGCAATGGCAACAGCTGCCAAACTAGTCCAGGACGACCTCGTCATCATGGTTGAAGAAGATGGTAAGTTGCCCCATTCCTTTTCTTGCTCGGCTGACATTTTAGATGGTCAATATCACCTCGACGCCGGCGCTGTCTGTCTCCCTGGTTTCTGGCGGTTGAGCGAAAAGTTCAGGATGTCCCTCGACACTCTTCACATCGAAGCCAAGGTTCCGCACTATCAGTCCAAGCTGCAAAAGTCTATGAACCGCTTTTTCAAGACGATGCAGCCAGACAAGGCGGTGATTAGAAACAATGTAAGCTTGTTTCCTGTCTGCTAGTACATGTCTGATGATATAGTTCTTTATTCAACTCGATGATGGTCTTCACTGGTCTCACCGCATGGGTGATCAAGACAGCAATGAAGTAGCTTGTAAGTTCATTCATCTTTTGAAAAGCTCTTCTAATAACCCAGCCTGGGAAACGGCAAATGACAAGGGACTCACCATCAACGACCTCTACTTCCGCTCCGAGCGACAGTCACTACGACGACTTCCACGATCCAAAGCTCTTCTCTTCACAGTTCGCACATACTTTGAGCCAATCACTACAATTGCACAAGAGCCGCATGTTCCAGGGCGACTGGCCGAAGCGATTGAGAACTGGGATGAAGCTGCTTCGAAGTACAAGGGTAAACATCACTGGGCGGATATTCTTTTGCCGTATTTGCACGAGCAGGATGAATTGCAGAAGAAATCGGGAGTCTTGGAGAAAGTTCCAGAGGGAAGCTTCCCGTACTAGACAGAACAGGCAGAAACATAAACAATGCTCTGATTACTCGTTATGTCTCACATCATGGCCAATGGCAATCGACGGACTAATATTATTCCCGCGGACCAATGTCAGCTTGCTTACCCAGCTGCAGCTGAAAACACTAAGACTTCACCAACTTTATTGCAATTCTCAGAGATAAGACCGAGATACCTCACTATGGCTCTTACTGAATTCCATTACTTCTTGTTACTCCCCTTGGAACTCCGCCAAGAGATCTACAGCTTGGCCACGCCACCCCGCTTTGTACATGTCCAGCGGTTCGATGAGCAAGACTACGATGAATTCGAAGACCATATACGCACAACGCCAAACGCTATTCGACTAGACGACTCCCTCGTCCACTTCTCCTTCAACTGGAGATCTCAAATCCCCCCCGTGACCACGCAGCGTACACTCGAACGCTATGGTTTCTGGAGCACCAAGTCGGCGTATCAGCCGTGGAAAGTGACAAAGCTCGCCCCTCAAATGAGTCTAGATTGGCTAAGCCGGAATCCTGGATACGCGTGGGAGCTATGCAGACAGGTTTCCATGTATAGCACTGCTCCTATTCCTGCGCTGCTACATACGTGCCGTGAATCTCGAGATCACTTGGTCAAGAGAGGCTACCAGCTTGCCTTTCGCACACGGTCTCATGGTCCTCGAACATGGTTCAATTTTGATCATGATACCCTTTTCATCACTCATGGGGATGACTGGGGTACCATGCATCGGGTACTGAGTGGCTGTGCGTGGGATATCGGTCAATTCCACCCCAGCGACATGCAAAAGGTCAAAAGAATCGCCTTGGACGGCTCCACAGGATCTCTCTACCTTGCACATCCTAGGTTCAGCGCAGGTAACTACAAATTCGGAGACCTCTCATCTGTCTTGCGACTTTTCAAGCACCTCGAGGAGTTACTCTTGGTGGAATTGACAGATTCACATATGGAGTCAATCTGCCCGATAAAAGACTTTAACGCCAGGGCGAAGAAACGACATAAATACGACACCAAGTGTCTTTGGAGCTACCAGCCTGTCAGTGAGGTTGACGTACTTCCGCAATTGTTTCCCCCTACGAACTCTTGGAGTCCATTGACTATAGAATCCATCGGACCATACGGGGAGCTTCTTAACAATCACCAAGGTCTAGAACGAAACGGATACTTCAGCATGGTTCAGAATTCCCTAGGAGAGAAGCTCGTTGAGTACAGAAACTCCACAGGCTCACGGCAAATAACCGATGTCAATGTTTGGTGGAATGTACCAACCATCACTACTGTTCATGTCATGTCGAATTGGGGACATGAACTCCTTGGACGGGAACGGTGGCGCGCCCTGAGTCAGGTTTATGCACTTCGAAAGAAGTGGCTGGCCCAAGAAAAGCGAGCCTCTGACCCTCTGCAGCGAGGAGAACCGGATGACTTCGAAGCGGATGAAGAGGCGTATAACTTCGCTTTGGAGGCAGATCCACATGAGGCGCATCGTGCTTGGTGGATCCGAGAAGGGATAATTCCTTTCATTGATGAATAGCAACTCTAAAGAGCCTGGTTGTTAATGGGTTATAAGTGAGCAACAAAACTCAGGATGCCAATCTTAGGTGATAAAAATACGAAGAGAAGATTAGCATAGGTTTGGAGAATTTAGACTGGCTATTCTGGGCAAGTTTTCTCTGGGTAAGAAATTTTCTTTCCCTGGTAATATTCTTGGCTTTTCTGCTTATTTTGCAGCTGATGTGGCGAGGTTGGTCAATAGGGTGACATGATTGAGAAGTGAGGGCTAGTACTTTGTAAGCTATGGGGCTAGGAGGATTATCTGAAGGAAGTGGTGTAGTGGATCAGACGCTGGTGACAAGGATACCTTTTTCCTATCTAGGTTTAGTGCTGTAGGCATCACTTTTGCAGCAAAATATTATTCTGATCCATGCTCGCTGAATTTAGACGCTATGAGTATTGTTTTTTTGCAGTTTGGTGAGATATAAGTATCCCGAACAGGAATAAGGTCTTAACACCTCTTACCTAGATCAGAAATAGGTGAAAGCTTGACTACATTACATTTTGGGTATCAAGAAATAGAAGGCTTCAAGAATGCATCGGTTGAATACAAATAGAAGCCTTGTCGACAACAATTAGGTTTCTAATAATCTCTCATCCTACAGAAACCCTCCAGCACTCATCATGCCAATCGACAGTCTCTCTCTTGAAGGCAAGATAGCCATAATCACTGGCTCTGGTCGAGAAAACGGCATTGGCGCAGCTATAGCCGTAACATTGGCACAACACGGAGCAGCTGTAACCATCCACCACGTAAGAGATTCTGTGACCGAGAGAGCCCATGCCGTCGCCAAAGGTATAAGAGCAGATGGTGGCAAAGCAGCCGTTGTCCAAACTTCGATCGAAACCCCCGAGGGTGCCCAATATCTGGTCGACGAGACTTTAAGAGCATTCAACACTGACCATATCAATATTCTCAGTACGCATGGCCACTACAAGTCACCAAACGCTAACTTCTCATCTGTAGTCAATAATGCAGGAGTATCTCTCTTTGGCGAGACATTGGCAGTAAACCCTAAACAATTGACTGAAGTACTCGACGTCAACATCAAGGGCCCAATATTTGTCGCCCAGGCCGTTGTACCTCACATTGCACCCGGCGGTCGTATTGTCAACATCAGTTCAATCGCGTCCAAGCTTGGCGACGCTTACATCCCAGTATATGGTGCCTCCAAGGCTGCTCTGGACGGTCTTACTTGGTCCTGGGCTAAGGAGGTAAGTTGATTCTCCGAGCTCGGCGTGCTATATCTAACATATGATCAGTGGGGACGCAGCAAGGGCATCACGGTCAATGCAGTCGCCCCTGGCCCGGTCTTGACTGATGCGATTCCCGCTGCCATAGCCAGTGAATTCCAACGGCCCTCCATCGAGATGACACGAGCTGCCAATAGGGCTGGTACTTCGATGGATATCGCTGATGCTGTGCTTTTGCTGGTTTCTGAGAAAGCGAGATGGATCACGGGACAGTATATCTCTGTTAGTGGTGGAGTCACCAACTGAGGTTATGTTAAATGTATCTCGTTGAAAACAAGGACTTCAGTATGCTGATGAGACTACTGTACTTAAAGCAACTGCTTTATTATTGTAGCTGAAGATACGAAATTCGTCGATCATGCCCCCAATCGCTCCCTGGCGGGCGGACTAGGAACTGCTTCCAGCTTTAGTGCTGACAACCAACATCCTACGGATACAGGGGCTGCTATGCCCACGGACCACCTGCAAATATAGCGGCTCATTTAAAGCGAGTGGCTCGCCAAGAATAACCCATGCGTCTCCCTTCCTGCTTCTACCCCATATCGACAATGTCTCAAGTCAGCAATTATCCACCAGCGGTAGAGTTGATGTTTGTCAACATTACTCGACCACAAGACATAAAAGACCCCAGGACTCAGAAGAAAATCAACAGTCATGTGATGAAGCCAATTGGCATCACTCGGAGGCGCGCACGCCCAGACGACAAAATAGAAATAACCTTGAAATCTGTCGGATCTCCGTCACAACACCCAGTAGTCGGGTATAAAAGCTCGCTAGTGAGCTCTGACACTTCCAGCCCTGGTATCACAACTTCAGAAACATCGTCTGGGGCATTCGGGTATCGACATTCACTAAATCTAGTCCCATCTCTTTGCCATTATCAAAAGCCTAACGGGTATCCCATGTCCGCCCGAACGAGCAGTATGCTCAATTTCTGTTTGTTCCACGATCCTCTCAACCAATTATACAATTCCTAACGATATGCAGTAGCTGTAGACCAGGAGGCGCCAGTCTGCAAACTCATGCGTGAGCTCTGTTTCGCTCTCGCATTCGCTGATGATAGCGCCATGCACTTGGTTCTCGCCCGCCTCGAGATAGATCCTGAGCGGACTGGAGGACAGTTATCTCAAGAGAGCGCTAGCAGTTTGACACATTACAACTCTTCAATCGAGATCTTGCGAAATCAGCTTGGAGGCGCTCAGCTTATGGCCCACGAAGCTATTATTGGTGTAGTGGTGAATTTGGCATGCTATGATGTCAGTTCAAGATGCTAGCTTTATGTCCTTATACTGACTGTCACAGATGTATACCAATAATTTAGCACGATGGAAGACGCATATGTCCGGGTTGCAGAAAATGATTGAATATCGAGGTGGCATACGTACCCTCAGTTCCCAATATCTGCAAGTAACAACAATTTGGTATGGATAATCTGAAGGTTCCGTGTCCACTTTTAACATCTACAGGATGGACTTGACTGGTTCTATGATCCTAGACCAAACACCTCATCTCACGCTATACCAAGCCGAACTTTCTACGGTGCAGTACATGCATTCCAACCTTGAGGACGAAGCCATGGATCTTGTACAAAGGAGCCAGACGGATACCAAGGTGCTTCTAAAGTTGCTAGTCAAACTATCCAATTTAGCTGCGGGAAAATCTGAGCTTGAACTCAGCGAGGATTCTGCTCTCCTCGAAGAACTTCAGGCTGCAGTATATACAACACTGACTCTGCCGCGATACAACAGCCCAGACATTCACCAGCACTCCTTGGCACCTTGTCTTCTAACTTACGAGATATTTCGACTAGCAGTGCTTGTGTATCTTTCAGGCCCCGTCACGTTTTTGGCAGGTAACAGGACCTTCAATGTGGTAACTCCCCACTTGAGAGGTAGACTATCGAGGATGTACAGGGAGGGACTTTGGGCGGGCCTAGAACGCGTTGAACTGTTTACACTAGTCATTGGGGCCTTGACTGAAGTCGGACAAGACAGACAAAGGTTGATAGGTCAGCTTCAACGTATGATGATAGCACAGGGCCTAAGATGGAACGGCCTGGTTGATATACTTCGCTCTATGGCGTGGGTTGACATTGTCTGGTCAGCTGGCCTAGATAAGCTGCATGTGGATTTGGCTTTTATGGCTGTTTAGGCGTCCTGGAAAGGCTTGAAAAACAAGAAAGATCTCCAAAAACAATAGCTATTCACAGCAACGCAAGACCAGTTTGAAGGGTAAATTGGATATCCAAGTATTGGTCAATTTAGCCATTGCATCTTACGCGTTATGGCAAGTACTCACTCTATAGTTTCACCTCCATGAGGCGCGATAAATCTGGTCAGAGTATACTGCTACTGGGTTTGGTGCAGGTGACGAGTTGGCTTCTGGGGTTTCCCTCGCACTTCAGGCGGACCTCGGTCCGAGTCCTTTCCAGTCACGGTCAATACACGCATTCCTCTCGACAAACGGGTTTTGCTCCCCGGGGATTTTATGGTCAATTAGATAGCCATTCCTACATGGCCACAAGAGTTCCCAAATCCAGCTAGTCTATTTCTGTGGATCGAGTCATCATTACATAGTGTCTCCTCTATAATCCCCTAGTACATCGTCAACTCCGCTTCAACCTCGGGCCCTGCAAGAGCTAATCTGTTAGCTCGATCATGAAATGGGTCATGCACTTACTCTTTTTCCCCCATGCCAAGTACCAAACTCCACACAGCACCAAGAACCCCACAAAGACTACTGCCGCATAATTCATCGTCTCCGCTGTAACTGGCAATGCAGATGGCATACTGAAGAGGACTAGTTGGAAGAGGATCCAGCAGACCGAGACTGCATTGGCCACTGTACCGATAGCCCCCAGGTGCCACTTTGCCTTGGCTACTTCGGTCCTCCCAAACGCTAAACTGGTGGCGATTGGGATGAGATATGCACAGGCGAGAGCAATGACTCCGACTGAGACAAATGCGGTAAAGGCACTGGTGCTGCCAAGGTTGACGCAGCCAAGACCGATCTCAATGACGGTAACGAGGGCTAAAGCGTAGACGGGTTGGTTGAAGAGAGTTCGAGACCAAATTCGAGAAAAGGGAAGCATTCCATCTCTTGACAAGGCCCAGGTACATCGGGAGGCTGTTGTCGTGATACTGATCGAGCAGAATAGAGTGACCATCAGTACCATGATCAGCAGTGCCAAGCTTAGGGGCTTTGAGCCAGTGACGGTATCGATGATGAATGGAAGGGCTTGGCCATAGGGCGCTGCGAGGATATCCTCCAGTGGCGGCAGGGTGAAGCAAATTGGAAGAATGAATGCAAGCATGGAGACGCCGCCAATTGGAATGCACATGCTGATTGCTCGAGGGACTTCAATCTCTGGTTTTGAACACTCTTCAGTCATCGACATGACCATACCAATGGCCGAGAGAGCGTACGCAGGAGGCAAGAGTCCAATGAAGAAGGAGAATTCTCCCCAGCCAGAGATACTGGTGTCGTAGTGGGTGAGGCCATATGAAGTTGAGTGCCGTCCCTCTTTGGCAGTAGAACTGAGAGCGATCAGGATTGCGACGGTGGTTACAACACTCCAGATTGCCGCTGCAGTATCGACCAAAGGCAGGGCTTTATCAGCTGCTGCACAGAGCATAAAAATGAATATGCAGATCCCAAAGAATATGTACAACGTCTCGTTCGCTGTGGCGGTCCACTCGGGTCGATACATAGTAGCAGTGGCTACGATGAGGGATGCGAATCCAAAGTTGACGGAGAGGGCGATGGTCCAGTTCCCAATAAGCCATACCCATCCGGTAAAGTAGGCCATGGCATGTTGGTATCTCTTATTCTCAGTGAGTCTATACGACCAGTAGTACACTCCCGACGAGGTTGGGTATCGAGATGCGAGTTCACCCAGGGACACTGCAACAGCACCTTGAAGAACAACAACAACCAAGACGCCAATGAACATCGAGAGCTGTCCACCGCCGTAGATGGAGGACATCAACGGGCCACCGAGCCCATAGGGTACCGCGGTGATGGCGAGGGACATTCCAAGGACTGAAATGAAGGATCGATTCTTTCGTAACTGGGGAGTTGAGACATCTTGGAGAACTCCAGGAGATGAACTCTCGGTTCTGTAGATCTGAGAGGAAGTAGAGTTGCGTTTGGGTGACATTTTGGTAACGATAATAGCAGTTTAAAGAACGAGAGAATGTCAACTCATCGAGCTGTTTTGTACAAGTGAAGGATCTGGTGTTACTCCATATTTGGTAAGTTAATGGTCCACCGGTCTTGAAATCCGGCGATGACAAGACCATTCCTCTTTGAGCAGGTTTCTGTCCATTCCTGTTGACCCACTGGTCTGGGTGCGTTTATCTGACACTAGCTCATGATGGGATATAAGATGGCGTTAACAGAGGACACAGGCATTTCGGTAATGCGCGCTTATTATAGGTCGTGGATTAACTGCCCTGGATTACTTGCTGATATCTGCATTTTGCAGCCTAAATAGATAAATAGAAAGGCTTTTGATTAAATCTTATATAGTATTAGTTCAGAATAACCCGAATTCTTTAATTTATTACTTCTTTAAGTATAATTACGATAATAAAAAGATATCAAACGATTACATACTAAAAACGACTGCTTATTTATATGCTATTTAGATGTGAGGCATTAACAAGAAAAAGGCCAGAAGATATAATATTAGCAAGTGAGTTTGAATATTTAGAGAAGCTAATAGCATCTATACTGTTTCTGTTTTAATATACACTCTATCCGCGCCTTCTGACTGTGCAACCTGCGTCGAGACAGTGGGAGTATGCCCTTCAGTTCTCGCCCCTATAAGACTGCAGATTAAGCTGCAGAAACTCTTATCTCGCACTGGCCGAACCACTTTGTCTTCTCTATCTCTGTCAGAACCACTAAGTGTGTCACGGTCCGAAACCCCACTATCTCTAGAGACTGTTCATAGCATACTGACATTATGACTCTGGCTGTTAGAGTAAGAATGAATGACTCGATCACTTTTTGGTATAGACATCATCCATTTGAATGGTCGGTCTATTAGAGCCCTCACTGTGTCTCAAAGCCAAGGATCTTCAACCGGCAAATTACCAAGGGCAATAAGTCACTTCTTAATATGCGAAATTGAGTAACACTATTATTGTATTATTATTCTTTTGAATTATAAATTATATATTAGCTGCCTTTACCTTGAGATAACCTACCGTATAT
>JAAVUB010000594.1:0-53150 GCA_014898885.1 Fusarium lyarnte (nom. inval.)
GTAATATAATTTCTAAATTATACAATAATTTCCTAATTATATTATAATTTCTTTATTATAATATAATTTCCAAATTATAATATAATTTCCTTATCGAGATGACTTGGTGACGGGATCGGATTCGTCCAGGAGATTGCTGGAAAGAGCCTTACGCGCAGAGACAGATTCAGCCAGCAGCCGCCAAGTGATGCAGCGGTCACAGCTGCCAAGGATTGTCTTCATCAACGACATATATACCCTGTTAGTCGCTTGGATGATCACTTGCGCCCCGATCCCGCCGTAGAGTTTGCTACTCTCCACCCCGAGGTGGAAGCTGAGGCAATGGCGCTTTTTGATGCCTCACAATGCAAGGTGGACCATGAGAAGTTTCGCCCTGTTGATGGTACGAACAATCCCACCGTCAATGAGTTCAGGTCGCTATGGAAGGTCTGCCTTCGTGTCTTTGGCTGGTCTCTGGTGTGTATGATATCACCAGTTCAAGGCCTGAAGTATCGTTCGGTAGCGAGAGGGGTCCAGCAGTCGGATTCTTCCCATGCTTCTGAGAACTTTGAGTCTCCCGACGACCCTGATCAACCGAATCCTACCCAGGACCCCCAGTCACAGCCTTCCAGAGGCACCAAGCCCTCGGAGGTCATCTTCTCTCCAGAGTTCAGCAAGCTCCTCACTACACTCATCGTCCATCCCTGTTGGGAGTGGGACATCGACCTCTTCATCTTGGCTCTTCAGTATACGGTCAAATGTCGAGTGGACAACCGGGACCCTTGGCCTCATGATGAGCATTTAGATCGTGTGCCGAGCCTCAGGACCCTGCGCTCAATGTTCGACAACCCGGATAGAGAACCCGCCACCATAGCAGAGATGCTTGAGTCTTTACACTACTCTTTGGAGGAAGACGCCCGCTCGCCTTTCTTCCGCTTTCTACACTTCATAGGTCGCCAGGTCACGCCAACATCGAGCGATCTCAGGCAGCCACAGACCTACCTTGGTTTGAGCGCGCTTCCAGTCACGATTAGGGATTTGCGGTTCCTTACAGCTGCGGTGACGGAGTTCGACTGGGGTATTGAGTCATAGAACTGTAGTCCAGATGACGTCTGGAAGGCCTACCGGGCTGAGCGAGGAGTTGGCAGGGATGAGGTCCCAAAGACTAATGCAGAGACAAAGAGATATACCCTCCGGAGTCTGAAGGACATCTATCGAGCGATTGCGCATCACAGGCTGGCCTCTCGCAACGGCGAATCTCGACTCGAGGTACCCAGTCAAGTGGGTGGTTTTCAAGCACCCTACCAAAGTGAGCTTGACGACAGCTACCAGGATGGTACGGTGGCAGACATTCCTATCGACGACATGCCCGTGATTCCAGCAGATGATGCCATGGAGATATGCAGGGGCAATGTATCCGACCTACCAAGGGAAAGGACCCTTTCTCACCCGGAGCCACATGAGCGGGAGCCTCGACGCAACGCTCTTGTTGATGGAGAGAGTACAGAAGATGACCAACTCTCAGCACTACCATCATTACCTGGCCCCTCTTCCCGGCTGGTACCTACGTCTGTGGCCTCTGAAAACACTCTGACTCAGCGTCTTCAGGTGGAGAAGTCAAGCCTTTAGAGGCGACTTGCAGCTTCAGAGAGGAGGATCAAATGGCTGGAAGAGGAGAATATCCGCATTCTGAATATTCAGAAATCCCACAGTGAAGCCATCAGTAATATTCAACGTGAGATTTGGCCGCTACACGAAGCTGGCAGCAACGTCGCATCGACGACTCAAAGACTTGCGGTTCTGGAGACGGAGGTTTCGAACCTCCACGCACAGATTGACCAGATGAGCAGGGATTCAGCACATCAGCAGACGGAATCGGCAGAAAAGTACAAGGCCTTGGAGCTTTATGTATCGACTCTTTTGGAAGGGGGCCGTCTGTCGATACCCGATAATGCTCTGAAATTAGCACGAAAGATACTGTCTCAGAACCCTCCAGTTGATATGGCGACAGTCGACAGAATTCTTGGAGATCCCCATCCCCATTTCGACAACAACTGGACTCAGGCAAAGGCGGACGCCGTCGAACGCAAATTCCAGACCACCGGGCATCTTCAATCATCCGAGACGATTGAAGGCGCAAGCTTCAAGCCCGACGAGCTCTGGAGAGTCTCACTTCGCATATTTGGAGAAGCACCCCCGATTATGCTGTCCCATCTCAACTGGATCCAATTCGTCCCGGAGCGCCCCGAAAGGGATTCACGAGCAGAACACGTCTTGACACCACAGATCTGTCGAGAACTATCGGCATTGATCGTGCATCCAATCTGGCAGCAAAGCTCTCGTTTATTCGTCGACGCTCTGGTTTTTGCTGCGGTCTGTCGCCTAAACGTACTGAGAGACCTTCACCAGAGATTCGACGACAAGGACCAGACCTGTCCGGCCTTGCGACATCTCAACCACGAGTTGGTTTCCCTTGACGGTGCTGAGTTACGCCTGTCTTTGCACGAAATTCACAAAGAAGCCAGAGAGGCTGCCTTGACGCAGGCCGATCAACCTTCCATCTTTTCCGACCTGCTATTCCGGATTGGTCAAATTTCCACCCGGGATCGACCATCTGCCGCTGAGGAGGACGTGTTGAAGGACATGATTGTCCCATTCAACGAACAAGACACGAAAGTTCTCAAGGAGGCAATCGATAGCACTGAGTGGAGTGACCCAGGGTTCGACTACAAGGTTACAGACGTGTATCAGGCGTTCAAGGGTGAAAGGGGCACAGATGACATGCCACTAATGTCCCAGCTCCGCAAATTTCATGTTCGTGCGGTAAAGCAAGCCCTCAGAATTGAGTCATGCCCCGCCTTACGCAATCGCCTGGCTTCCAGCCATGATGGCAATGATGGTTCCAGACAGGCTGTTCTGACATTGGAAGAGCGCTGTCCGTTGACTGAAGAGAATCGTTGATTGACTCGGGAAGTTCATGAACTCAGGGAGATGTTGAGAATTAGAAATGAGCGCGGTCGGGCTACAACGTCGAGCCTAAGGGCTCTCGCCGAGACACTTGCTGCGGCTGCCGATGGGGGATCTGGATGGATCTGAAGGATGAGGTAGTTGGGCTGTGGGTGATGTGTTTCGTCTTTGATGAAGTTGACGGTAGTCGGGGTTATTACAATGTCAGTGCATATCAGTAAAGTAATAAATGTCTTGTGTCATGTATAACATGCCCTTATGATGTCCTGAAAGTACTCTCCCTCAAAGTTCAACTTTCAGTCTCATTCAACATTGCGAACCCCGGTGACAGAAATGCTGGAAAGGTCGAAACTGAGAGCGACCAAAGCCAGACATTTCACGGTATTATACAGGCACGACTTCCTTCAATCATGTCTGTTCATAGTCATATTCTCTGACTGATTACTCCAACACGGTTGGCAATATGCATAACCCAAGCATGGACGGCAGAAATTTACACTATGGTAGTAGGTTCGGTATTAGGAAGACGGCTCTCAATGTCTCCGGTGTCGTCTAGTAATCATCCTCAGCGTCAACTTGAGTGCCCTGTCCGCCATACACTACAACCACTGTGCCAATGTCCTTCAATGATTCCAACTCGGCCTCAAGATGTCTAATCCTTTCCATCCCAGCGTCGATTTCCTTGTGCTTCTCCTCAAGCTGTCTCAACAAGAGCTTCCTGCCAGGTCTGTGAGCTCCGGCCTGTTTGGTAAGTTCCAAAGACAGACGTTCGATCTCAAACTCATGAGACCTTAGCTTCTCCGACATTGCTCTCATGTCCGTATCTGCCTTGGCGAGTTGCATCTCCTGACCATCGACTTTACCTTGCAGGACAGCGACTTGACCTTGTAGGACATCGATTTTGCTCTCTAAGCCGGCTGTGTTCTCGCGCTGCTGGTTCAGGAAGTCACTCCACCTCTCATTGATTTGAGTCTCGAGGCTCGACTGCAGCGCTGATGGTAGAGGCATTGGAAAGCCAGCTTCTGGCGGAACCTCGGCGTTGACAAATTCCATCATGCCCGTACCCTCTTCGACTCGCGGCTCTCCATCTGACGACGAGTCCGTGTGGGGGAGTTGAGAATCGAAAGCATCATTGCCTGGAACGACATGGTTCTCCTGCGTCAAGTTTCCACTCACGGTGGAGGACGGCAGTGGAGCGGAATCTGCACTTTGATCTTGTTCAGGCGAAAGCACGGGGAAAGTCCCATTGTAGGTCTGTCGGAAGATATCTTTGTGCAACAATTCGAACATCTGCGGAAGCTGTTTCATTGAAGGCACAACTTGACCCTTCCTCACAGCCTTCCAAGCTGACCAGGCTTCAGAAACAGGATATCTCATGTTCTTATCGGG
The DNA here is from genome assembly GCA_014898885.1 of Fusarium lyarnte (nom. inval.). NCBI lineage: Eukaryota > Fungi > Ascomycota > Sordariomycetes > Hypocreales > Nectriaceae > Fusarium > Fusarium lyarnte (nom. inval.). The sequence goes on from JAAVUB010000594.1 coordinate 4,336, forward strand.
CCATTCCATGCTATCGACGGCCTTTTCCAATGCCTGAAGGTCCCAGAGTGTGACGGGAAGGACATAAAAGCCCAAGCTCTCGCGAAATGCCTCGTCAACTGGTGGGCGAGGAGACTCATCGCCTGCAACAGTCTGTCCAAGATGATAAAGGAAGTCTGACCATGGAGCCGGTTCACGATCAACCTCTTCTCTTGCAGAGATGTGAATCGCGTGGATGGACTCTGGAGCATCGGAGTCGCCAATCCTTTGACTGACGAGCTCGAGAGCTGGGCAATATCCGATGTACTGCTCATGCGGCCATGCTCTGCGGTCGTCAAGACGGCAGGCGACGGCATATTGCAGTGCCCAAGTGATATGATCCTTATTCCCACCAAAGCCAGGGTGAACAATCAGTTCGGTGAGGAGTTGACAGAACGCTGGAGAGTAGATTGTCTCAAGACCCGAATTGTCGTTGGACACTGGTTGGTACCGCAAGCAGTGGATAGGAGATAACAAGGTGATGGGAGCGATGCGAAGGACCCTAATGCTCGTCTTAAACAAGGCCAGCAATGCGGCATGCTGACCCTGGTTAATCTTTGCAGAATGGAGCTTGGCAGGCGACCCGTTCCAGTAATCAGAGGCAGCCGTCTCATCGTCGGCTGACCAACCCTCTGGAGTAGGTTGGGTGATGCTGCGGACAATTTCGGCTGCAGACGATCCACGCAAAGGAGAACGCCTTTTGAACAAGTGTGTCGCATGTGCGAGAGCATCGTGACTCGGGCCGTCGTCCTCCTCCTCGTCAACGTGAGCGCGTTTACTGGGAGGTTGATTCTGTGGAGCGCTCGTGGCAACTCGCATGCGACGTGGTTCGCTCATATCGGTAATTTCTTGAGCTATTTATCATGTTAGTCAGTCTGTAGTAATAGCACGAAGTTCTGGAATGCATACATGTTGGGTGGTCGTGAGCGATAGTGAGATGACTACAACCTTGTCTGCTCTGCGGGTCGGGTCTCGAAGCAACTCTGTTGGTGCCCCCGTTTCTCTCTAGATCGGCTTGTTCGTCTTCCGACTCCTCCCAAAAAGGTGACGTCCGATATCTGCGCTTTCGGCGGTAAGGACGCTTCTTCAGCTGTATGTGCTGGCCATCTTCCGGGTTCAACATGTCGCTGGGCGGTGCCTTTTCTTCTGTGTCTCGTCTTTTCTTTGGGCGGCCTGAGCCAATTCCCTGCTGAGGGCGCTTTTGGGGTCGAGATTCGTTCATTTGTCCCGATGAGAAAGTTGATGGCTGTGTTTATAGAAAGACTAAGGGTTCTAACGCAATAGAGAGACAAAGGTGAATGAAACAGGAACGTGACGCTAAATTCGCAGCCTGAACGATGTGGGTCCACGCCAAAACAAACAGCCCAGCGCTTTGATCATATGTGACTGAACATCTGCGACTGAACATCCCTCATCAACCTCAAAGATGGCACTCCAACAGGTCTCAACCGACATTCGAGATCGTTACGACATCACCAACAACTCCGAAACCACGATCGCCTTCCATCTCCTCGAGCTGCGGCCACCGCTGGATTGCGAGGGTACAACAGGCCTCGATGCCCTCGTCGTGGTTCTTCGACGCGTCTATGCTTCGTCCATGTTGGGGCCGCGTGGACTGGCTCAAAAGGACTGGTACAAGAGGTCCGAGGAAGCCAATCCCATCCTCAAGCACGCTTGGCATGTGATGGGTGATAGCATGGAGGAAAGGGCTGCTGCCGGTAGATCAAGGGCCGACCTCATCAGCATCCTAAGCCCTCAAATGAATGCAGCTGCGGCTTTCAAAGAGCTTTGCACTTGTCCTCTCATGAACAGCACCTTTTGGTCGCAGCCTGACCTCTCGCTATATGAGCCTATTCTACGGTCACCTTCAGCGGAAGCGGTCCACCAAGATCCCGAGGTCACGGGAACGGAAAGCCTGGTGATCCTGGATCGTGAGCAGTGCCCTGGCGAGAGCCTCCAAGAAACTATCAACGGTAAATTCGGGAGCAGACAGGAGGGCTCCGAACAGCTCATATATCGCCCTAACCACCCATTTGTTATTCGCGTTCTTCTCCGCACCAAGGGTGAATCTGAAGAGAACCGCCTCGAGTTCAAACACATCCGTTACTTCTTGCTTCCACAGTGGGTTTCGCACATTGACGAACAAGGGGAAAGATTGTCTGAGACTTCTCCACGCCCTTACAGCATCGTTGCGGTTGTGAAAATGCGACCTGGCCAGAGTCATGGGTTCACGGCGATGCCTGATGCAGTGCGCACCTACTCTTTCTGCGGTCCCAACATCACTGCATTGTATGAAGACGAGACCCTCATGTCTGGAAACTGGTCAGTCGGGGACCTTTCCCCCTTTCCGATTGAATACATGCTCTTTTATATGCCACATCCCGGTGAGCTGAGCAATGATCTTTCGAGAATCCCAGAGTATGTCCCAAGAAACACCAACAGAGAGACGAGTGAGGATTCTGAGATGGTCGGTACACAACACACGGATCATTGTGGCACCCAAGTTCCCTTCTCGAAATCTTCCCGCGGCCCTCAACCTACTCTCGAGAGACATCAATTGGTACGATCTACACCAAATCCATACGCCAGTTTGGACTTCCTTGGCCGTATCAGAGATCTAGAAAAAGAGGTCACCACCCTCAGAAGTGAGGTCGCCTCGCTCAAAGACATGGGAAGGGAGGTTGCCACTCTCAAGGCTGAGGTTGCTTCTCTCAAGGAGGCTGTCTCTCGAAAAGAGTGTGAATCGGCGCCGTTACTACCAATTTTCGGTCGTAGATTCGGCCCCGATCCGGAAAGTTACCTTGATTGGGATGTTACCGAGTAGCGACACGTTTATAGGTTCGTCAATAGCCAGGGCGGATGGTAGGAGAGGAGACATCGATTCATTTGATACGGAGGGTTGTTTTTGAATTATAGTCTCGAATGTTGAAAAGGCTGTTAACATGTAGATGTCGTGGGATGCCGGGTTTGGAAGACGTTTTTATTTGTGTACCGTATTGTCTATGTAAAGAAAAGACATTAAAGGACAACAATTTGAGAGCCCACAAAGATCTGATTCAGATTGGTTATGAATATGATTGAGGAATGGATTCTCTCTCTCTTAATTGTAGTTGTCAAAAACCAAGATAAGTAGGAATGATGGATAGAATGAAATCTACTCTAGGGTACAGTTACATGGACAGGGGTCAAACTTAAACCTTGTAACATTGAGACATTGCCTATTTGAGACAGTACATGCTCTATCATTGGTCACATCCCTAGGCGAAAGCATGGTATCCACGTGCGTAACGAGAACGGCGAGCAGGAACCCAACAGTACCTTCCAGTATGGTCAACATTGTGTCGGCGCGCTTCAGTCTACCTCCAATCAGAATGTAGCGTTGAAATGGAAGCCAGACGTAATTTCAGCCTTGCTGCAGTTCAAAGACACGCTGACGAACGGTGTCATCCAGGTCAGTACCAGGGTGTGGTGCCCTTGTGATCCGACCACGCCAATTGGGTTCTGGGGGAATAGCGCCGTGAAAAGGTAACAGTAATACAGCGATATGGATTGGTACATTTCGTCAGCAGAGGGCATCCCGTTGACCTTCCGAGGGATGAATACGATGGAACTGGTACAGAACTGTGAACTGGTTAGATGACTTCCAGCCAAGGGGCGCATGTTGCAGCAGTGCTCACTATCTGGAGGCTCGACTGTGGATCCGGTCTGGATCGAAGTGTTTCATTTAGTTTGATTTGGCTGCCTTGATTGTATTCACAAGAGATAGGTGTTTAGTCCGGGAGCATGATCCCTCTTGTTGACCAAATCCGCGCAGTTATAACTCCGGAGGTGTCGAGCTTTCAACATACCCCAGTGCCCATGACTGAAGGGGATGCATTGTGGCGGGATTTGTATGGTGACGATTGTCTGTGTCAGAGCCAGGATGAATGCTTTGTGTGTGGCGGAGGAGTGATTGATTCCGTGTTGGTGTTCGGCTACTCTACCGAATGAGTAACGCACGTAGGGGAACCACCAAATCGTCCCCAAACACAGGATTCAAAAGAGAGGATCTGAGAGAAAGCGAAAACACCCCCGTCCACTGATTATTGACGGCCTTGACCAGCTCAGGATGCTCAGTCGAGCGTGATTGGGCGCCTGGCTTCGAGCTGAGGCTCACTTGGTAACTGCTACATGGTCCTGATCCATGGAACCATTGACTTCGTAAGAATGCATCTCAAAGCAGTTAACTGACGTGAAGGGAGCGAAGCGGGGATCCGAAAATAGGTGAAGTACTGCAAGTCCAAGGGGGCCGACAAGATTAGGGTGTATTTGGCGATGCTGCAAGTTCAAGAGATGGAGGAAAGGAGAGGTCTCTGCTGTTGACGTTGAACTAAATTGCCGTCGTGAAAATACTGTTTGAAAGCATCAGTGACCAGTGGCGGCGATTGGGCATGTCTTATTCTCGTGCCTTATTGCACTCACACAAGAGAATGAATGTAACAGGGCTGACGGATCTTTGCGGGAAGTCGGGGAGGCTCAAAGCTCTGGAAAATCCGGACATCATTATCAGAGATATCCTCGGCGTTCAAGTCGAATTCTGATGAGAGATATCGAAAACGTCATCGGCAATGGAATTGTGTCGAGGCTTTCGAAAGAAGGCACATGTTCAGTGGAGCGCCAACTCACGCCAGCGATCATGTGGCGACAATCTCAGGCGGGACATACCGAGGGTGTGCCTCTCTTCACTCTCCTTGATCCTACGTCCGCTGGCCGCTATCATGTTGGCCCTATGTATGAGAGGAACTGATGAAGTGAATGTAGGGCGAATATTGCCAGAATCGAAGGAGAACCTCATCACATCCCTTTGGCAGTCAGCATGGTGGATTGACCTCTTGAGCTGAGACTAACCTTGATTGCCGCTGGCTATGACCTTCCATGGCCCTCAACGGCGACCCAAACACGGCCATCAGTTGCTTCGTACTCTGAAACCGGGAGAGACTTTGCATGGAAATACTCGAGCGTCTTATCTGCCGTGCTCGTTCGTTTCGCGCGAATTGTTGGTTTCATCGTTCTTATGCGGCGTCATCGGATTGACAGGCCTTGGCCAGAATGAAGGCTTCAGAATTGTTGAGTTAAAGCAAAGAGTCTCGTACCACGCTCGGAATTAGCGATGAATACGCCGTCAGGTAGATCGAGCAGTAATTGCTTTTCATTTTGTTGACTGACTCGCGACAGTTCCTTTGATGCTCCGTAGTAACTCATTCGCTTGTCATGCATCGGCCGTGGCCCCTTGGAGTTGTGATTGATTCGACGAAAAACGAGGTCTGAGAAGAGAATCTCGGGAGGTAACCGACTCAATATTGGTGGTGATGGAGTCTGTAGAAATGAAAGGTCAGTTCTACAGCTCAAATGGTAGGTCACTAGTCGACGGGGTGTGAATACATACCAAGGATATGAAGCCCTGGATCCAAAGGTGATGCAGGAATAGTTGGGCAATATGCAGTCGTAGAGAAGAGCATGGTGACATGAGAGGTGATAGCGTTGATATATCTCATTCGAAATGAACAGGTCAGCTTCTTCTTTATCGGCGCAGTTTCATAACGCCGAAGCAGGCGTATTGTCTAGAAATCTGCGGTGCCGAAATGCGCCAAGCTGTACAACAGGCGCATCGAAAAGTCAGGATCGTCAAAAGCGGTTGAAGCTAGTGTTGGTTGCTTTGAAAGAGATGGCAGAGTCGCTGAATGAAGAGAATTATTGCTTCGCCTTTCTCATATCACATATCCGGAGTGATGTCACGTCGCCTCTCCCTCGAAGCATTGAAGTCTAGATGCAGTCGTGAGTGTCGAATGAACGTTTGGCGGTGAGATACTCTAGAAGGCGATCCTGACGAGCCCTGTAATGAGGGTCTCGCGAAAGGAAAGTGAGGAAACGAGCCCAACTGTGATGAGAGGATTAAATCAGGGTAGATGGATTGTTGTGGGCAGTCCCAGAAGTGAGTTAATTGCAGCGGGATCTTGTGTTGATGGGCGAGGCAATGAAGGGCAAAACAACAGCATCATTGTGTTATAGCGGATTTAGTGGGCAGGCCCCTAAATTTACAGGCGGGGGGCAATGTTGGGCCTGGAGGTGTGATTGCGGATCAGCAGAATGTGACGAAACCACCCTCATTGGCTCTTTTTTGTCAAACCATGGATCCTCATTGGTCCTTTTTTTTCTTGTCCCCCAGGCCATGGCTTCAGGCTTTACCTAGAAACTGCTGATCGCCTGTAACACTCATCGGCCTCTTGACGTCTGTAGCGTGGGCGAAGACCAAGTCCTGGTGCCCGAAAGGAAACGGCAAATGCTACCATTAGCTCAATCTCATTCAAGTTCGCAGCACTCATCACTACGTGAACATTAAATAGTGTATGCGATGTCCCTTTGGGTTATACGGCTCTTAGCTGGGAATATCAGGGTGGTTCTCGGGATTATCAAAGTTCGTGCTGCCCCAAGTTGAGGATAGCCCTTAATTGCTCGACCACTCTTCAACTCTCAGCTCTTTGCTGTTGTCTTGGCTACCTCATTCCCGACCCTTCAGCCTGAGCTGAGAGGGGATTAAAGCCATTTTCCCGTATCGTTTGCGATCTTTCTCGACCCGTTCGCGGATGGTGAGAGTCAGGGGGATATCGAAAGCTGCTCGACAAGCAACTATTATGATGTAAACCAGCAGTGCTCCGGCGATTTATCGAGGGGGTCAACCGCCATTGCAGCGTCCAACTTATCGAGACGGCGTACTGCTCGTCTTCTCAGCTTTCTGTTCCAAAATTGTTACTGAGAATAACTAGCCGAACGGTTTCATAAAGTCGCCCCATCAGTGAAATGGTCGAAAACCTGCGAGTTTGGGCTTTTATTTTGACAGGCGATAACGGTGAAATGAAGGCATTGTGCATCACGCTGGTTGAATGGTTCAAAATAATTAGTTAATCAGTCAATCAACCATTCAGTCATTCATCCAGTCAGTCAATTCGAATCGAATATCACAGTCAAAGGCAGCAAAGCTTCATACATCATAATTTCTATTACTTTCGAGACTGCTGAAAAGCCGAGGGGCCAAGATCCCATTTACGTCCGTTCCGCCCTCCTACCATAGGGTCCCTGCTGGCGACGGCACCTCTGACCACAGGAGGTCGTTGACTCATCGTAGGAAATGACATTCCTTCAGGCATCCCCGCCCAGATACTCGACAGTGACTCAGTGTCTTTAATGGAGTCATCAGCGACAGGCTCAGCCGATGTCTCAACAGGAGTTGGTGTTGGCGCCCTGTCTTCTTCCTGAAGAGCTTTGATGAGATCTGCCTGCTCCTTCAGCTGGCGCTCTGTCTCGGACTGCTTGGCCTGGACTTGATCGAACCATTTGGCGAACCGGTCGGAGAGGCCTTCAACTTCAGTCTCGTAAGTCTCCAGCCTAGCCCTCAGGTCATTGATCTCGGACTGTTTGCTCTCAAGCTCGCCTGAGAAGGTGAGAGCCTGAGCCTTAATAGTCTCGATCCTGGTCCTCAAGTCGCCAATGAGATCAGCCTGAGCTGAAACCGTCTGCTTCATCCGGTCGTTCTCAGTCTCGATTCCCCTCAGGGCCTCGGCATGCTCGGCCCTCAAGCCCTGGATGCTACCATCATACTCATTCTTCAAAGCTATAATAGCTTGCGCATGTTGGCGTTTCAGAGTCTCGATAGCCTGACCTTGCTGAGTCTTGACATCCTCAATCAGACGGCCTCGCTCACCCTGCTCTGCGCGGAGTTGTTCGCCTAGTCCTGCTACCTCCCGACGGACTTGTGCAATCTCATCTGCAGGCACGAATTGATTCAACAGAGGTTGAGGCTCCGTTGGACGTCCAGGTGATGATGCGAATCCTCTTGGTGGCATCTCAGCCTGGCCTGTCAAGTCGTTACCCAAGCCGCCGTCATCACTCTGTTCACCATCTACCGATGCCCTTTGGGCGTCTCCATCTCGGCGAGGAAAACGGCCTCGGCGGGAAGGACTCTCCGCGAGTCTCGCATTGACCCAACTCTTGAGCCGGCGCTCAATCTGTCCATTCGCTTGTCGGCCAGCCTCTTCGGTAGGCGGATTGTTGTTCTGGTCGTTCATTTTGATCCGTTTACAGGCGAGTAGCTATTTTAATGTCAGTAAAGTGTGTCTCGGGAAAAAAAATTGTTTGCGCTGCTTACTTGGACTTGTATGCTGTTGTGTAAAGAGTGCAAACAGATGTTGTTGTGTAAAGAGTCAAAACCGGACTTGGGGGGAAAAAACCAAGGTTAACTCACGTGGCCCAAGCGTTCTTGTTGAGTCTGGTATCTGATGATGTGAGATGACTGAGATGGCAAGTTACCGATATAATCGAAGAAACCAACAGTGTCGGCGAGTTAAATTACTACATTTACTTGAATGCCCTCGAATCAATGATTTTTAAGGTAACATGAACAGAAAAGAGGATACATTACTCATACTTTAAACTACAACTTATCTCAACTGACACAGACCGTCAGACATGCAACCAGAAATCACAGAGGAAGAGTTCTTCAATATCCCTCTATTTTATCTTCTTTTCTGTTGCAAATACGCTTATAAAAGCAACACAGGTATGCTAAAAAGACATCCAGCGAACAGGGTGCAGTAAGACGTTTCGCCACCAACCGTTCTCACGAGGGGGTATCCTGGCTGCTCTCAGGCTAAGGTTGTTGTGAGGATATAGGTATGGCATTGGTTTACTTAGTGCAACCAACGCCCGTACTGAGCCCTATTCCATTGATGGACCCCGTAGATTGGCCTGTAATGGTATGACTTGTATACTTACTTGGTAATTTCAATGGGCAACAGCACTGTCAACAGGTGGCGAGATTTTTAGGCTAGTGGCTTGAGCCTCGAGGTAGGTTCATAATAATTTCTCATTTCAATCCCTAAAGTGAAAACCTTTCTTCAACACTCACAAAATCACTGTCCTGCAAGCAACGCGTCAACCTCTTTTTAAACAAAAACTCAATTCCTATCAGTGATTCACGATGCCTGCTAAGTCAGAGAAAGACAAGGAGCACAACCGCGCTGGTTTTCAAAAGCGCCTCAAAGCCAAGGGCGGAGAGACTGGTGGCTCAAAATCCGGTTCTGGGGGTGGCACTATTGGGCCTGCCAGGAACCGAGACTCGATGAAGTATTCTCAGACCATGGCCGACAAGTACGGCGTCACCAAGGACCAGAAGAGCCAGACCCATGACGACGACGATCGACTGGTCTTGGTTCCCAAGGAAGAACCCCGAGACGACGACCGACTGTCCTTGGTTCCCAAGGAAGAACCCCCAGACGACAACGGAGCTAGAGATCTGGTGGACCTGTCTGGTCAGCGCCAGGACAACTTCATGCTGTTGGATCAGACCAATGGCAAAGAGAGGCTCCACTCCGTTCTCAACACTACCGCGCAGGCAACCCAGGCCTTCCAGACTGCGCAGGGGGTTTTCGGCGCCTCTACCATCTTGTCGACGATGGAGGCGTACCGTCCCAACCGCATCGCCGAGGCCAAGTCCAAGAAGCTGGAGTACGCAATCCTCATGTCTACCGACAGCGATCGCCCAAGAATGCCAGTGTCGTCGCGCCCTCTGGCCGAGAGGATCACCTATGCTCCGGCACAGAGAACCATCCACTCTGAGAGCGAGACTGCCAGCAAGGCTGGTACATCCCACGGCAAGCGCTGCGCAAACTGTGGAGGCAAGGACCATCTCTTGGCCACCTGCATCACAGTTGAGGATGGGTCCATCCGGGCTTGTATCATTTGCAAGCGTGACGACCACCTCACCGATGAATGCAGGAAGTTTGCCAAGATGAGCCTGGCCAAGAAGGTCAAGGTCCTTGTCACGGATCGTGCTGGGATGCCGGTACTGGCCACCCAGAAGACTTGGTGGACATACCTGTACGAGTTCATTCAGTCAAAGGACTCTGCGGACATCCCTGAGTTCAAAGTCTTTCCCTGGCCCCCTCCCTTCACGAAAAGGGTTTTCCGTGGCGATTTTGGAGATGTCCACGAGATCCAGGCGGCATTCAATTCCAGCCACGACGGCTCCAAGCTGCCGAAGAGCGATTTTATTAACAGTTTGGAAGATGTCTGGCACAGATACTGGCACAGGGAGTCCCGTATAAGGCCCCATCAACTCGATGAGATCTAGCGACAGCCAGCCGGGCCACGTCCCGAGGCCTGGGCTTCTGAAGGCATCCCGGATGATGACGTGTGTGCCTTGACAGATGTGGGCAGAGGGGAATAGATCCAAAAAAACCCTTCTTTATGCAAACTGGGCATCACGACTCCTACTGGAGAAATCAGTTGCTTCACGCAGCCACTTACCGAGGATGATCATCCCCAAGACGGCTTCATTGAGGAGCCCCCAGGTAAGAGCTCAAGTCGTTTACATTGGATGAGACAAAGCTAATTACATGATTACAGTCCAACCTCCCTCCGATGTGGCACGATGAGCAAATTTTGTACCACAAACCACGACAGACACTGCCCCTTGGGGATACGACGGGTGGACGACCGGGCTTGATAATTCTTTTCGGAGGACAAATACACTATAGAATGATAATAACCATGGAATTCGTTTTTCTCATTATTATTACCATACTGCCATCTTGATAAAAAACGTGAAAGTTGTAACAGTCTACTAAAACACGTCAAAGACATCCAAAGACACTTTTTGCAAATAGTCACAGACAATTCGCGTCAAGGGTAGAGAAATTCATAGTCATTGTGATCTCCTACATCTCAATTCTATCCATCAATCTCATCCTTGTTCAGGGGATGGTGCCGAACCAATGATGCCAGCGCCGGAAGCAACTCAAACCCTGGACGGTGTTCAACCAGCCACTCAGCTACCAGATCCTTTGGAACCCTTGTCCAATCCAACAGCATGGTCTATTTTCCTGGTAATCTCATCATCCTCTCCGAGATAGCCAGGGTAAAATCACTGCCGGAATCATCCATGAAGCTCTCAATAACCACTAGGCTGCTCACTCGATTCGACAATAATGGGACCGCCACCTTGAGGTTGTTCGCCATGATCAGGAACTCCAGTGGCGCCTTGGGATCTGGGTCTCCATTTGCCAAAGGGGGAAATCCAGACCCAAGCTGGAAGATGTATCTCCGCAACAGATGGGTATGCAAGACACGTTTCTCCTACTCGTTGAGGCATCTTCTCTCGTCCTCAAAGGTCTTGTGAATGACGGAGCCTACGCCAATCTTGTGCAACATCAGGGAAATCCTTTCGGCCAATGTCCTGGCCCGATAAGACAGTCCTTTGTTCATAACAATAAGGCTCCAGCAGGGAGCATTTTCTCTCCCCTTCGACGAGGCGACTTCAAACCCCTTCCAGAGACCGAGCAGCATCCACAAGGTTCCGGACGGTGCGAGGTCGCTGCAGTAATCCAGACATGACTCCAAAATCACTCCAGCCTCCTTTCCATCAGGGTGTAGCGGCCCACCGCAGTTCAATCGGCTAGCCTGTGAAGGTCGATCGCCATGATTGACGCCAGCTGAATCTTGACTCTTCGCACTATGTCGTCTGAATCCAACGCCAAAAAGAGAGCCAGTCGATGGTCGTAATCAAGTAGAGGAAGAACTGTCATGAACACCCTCTCCTCAGTCCCCTCAAGGCTGGAGGCCGTCGAGGTGATGATCCGTTGGATCTTGAGACGCTCTCATCGCACGTATGCGCGTCGGGTATCGAATGAAGCATCCCAGCACTTCGTCGATTTGTAATCCCCACGGCGCCATGCTCATCAAAGCTGCCATAAATCCTCCAAGCAGGGAGTTCTCAACTTGACGATGGCGCCTGTTGTTGGAACTGAGGAATTGCCCGAGGATTTCCTCCGCGGAGTCCTTCTCCTGTTCTTCGTGATATATGTGAACATCACTGACAGAGAGTTGTCGAATCCACTGTAGCTGAGAGATTCGCTCCTCCCTTGAAGTCCATCTGTCGTATTGGACCAGCTGCTCGGTGACATTGTCCCAAGAGACACACTGCGCGTGCTTAGAGCCCAAGAGAATGTGGATCCGTCCATAACCCTGGAATTGGACCGGGATAAGGGACAGAGCTGGGCTAACGGTCAGCCAGGTGTAGCCTTTGGTCGGTGCTCGGACAACATCGTTGAGCGACTGAGCTTGATCGCCAAATTGTACGAAAGGGGTCTCAGCCCTTACTACGAGTTCCTCGTACTCTCCAGCAAGTTCGACATCTCGAAATGACAATACGAGCTGAAGGAAGTTGGGTTCTTCCATTGAAACCGCAGCAATCGTCTTGGCGGTCTCCGAGTCATCTGTTGAACTGTGCATGGTAATCTCCACAGATGCTGGGGTGAGAGACATACTGTCCCAAGGCTCAGTCAAGTCAAGGTGGTCGACGACTACGTCCCTTACCCGCAGAGAGACGAGTGTCGAGAGAAAGTCGCAGCCATCATCGGTTGCCAAGGTCATGACTCTCACTTGGGATCCAGCCTCTACCGAGACGTCGAGAGCCCAGTGGACGACAGCAATGAGCGCCATTGCACAATCTGCCGGAACAGTGGGATCAATCTGGAACACAAGGAAAAGGTCTCAAGGCAATATGTGATCTTCCAGCCATGTGCCGTGTCGAGAGGACTTCCAGACCGAGCCGGATCGTGTGTTGTCCCTGTTCATCTTGAGACACTCCAATGCCGAAGAAAAGGTCTTGCGCTCGACGCCATCCTCCTCCAAGCAGAGGGCAACATCTTTCTCCAGCGAAGAGGTAACGAACATTGTGTCCTCAATTTTTCTGGAGGACAGGGACTGGCGTATCGACTCCATCAAACTCGGACCCTCCAGACGAAAGCTCGGAATCTTGACATGACCGAAGCGCGCATTCGGTCGGCTGCGCTCCGGACTGGCGCTCAAGACCGAAATGAACTCGTCAAGTCGTTGACGGATAGTTTCTTCGTTTGACATTCTATTCAAGTTGTTAGTATAAATGATGGTGACGCGCTGGGGCTTAACCTTTGACTCTGTCGAAAGCTTGTGTGTGGTGAAAAGTTTAAGTTGAGAGCTTACTAAAATTTTGACTCAAAACAACATCAAATAACAGGCTGCACGGTCTTCATCTACATATCCGTTCCTCAAGTCGAACTATCTAAGTTCTGTCAGCTATTTTATCAAATCGAACTATCATTTCCTACAATCGAGTTCATGTGAAACTTGCAGAGAATTGCTTGCGAATGGCCATTGTTCATGTAGGTGGCTCTCGTAGGGAGTAGCTGGCTCTAATTCACAAGTTCGGGTAGGCAGAACACAGCGGGGAGTTGATTTTGAACAATGCAGTCCATTCTAGGACGACGTACTGGTTTGCTAGATGAAAATACACTAACCTATTTGCCCAACGTCACCTTCAGCTATACACCTACCTTGCAGCAGCTTCCCTCAGCACATTCAATTGGGTTGTACCTCTTTACAGCTGATTGATGTCCTTGATTTTCCTCGTCCATCTGCTTGTACTCATCGCACCACCTTCAAGAACGACACAGGGCTTTGATACAAAACCCCTATTGCTAACGCTAGAGAACTTCGTGAAGTGATTTTTGTTGGCTGTAGTTTTTTCGTATTTTGTTCACAGACAGACTAAAGCACAATAAAATAAATATGAGCCTTGCAATCAATGCGATCCTGTAATTAATCAGGCTATTTCTTTCAAACCTACGGGTTCAGATTGAGTGAACTAAACATCAACTTGACCTTGACCCACTAAAATTGCCAAAACGCAGGGAAAGGATTTAATTGGTGAGCTGGTAGATTCAGCTGGCAAACGGCCTGACAGTCCTTAACACGGTCAGCCTTTCAGCAGAATTCACAACCTCCAAGAATCCTTCTGCTCAACATCACCGCAACGAAAAAGTTTCTGTCTTCTCAACTTCCTCTTCTTACGGCGATTCACGATGTCGTCCAACAAGGACCAAGATACGCCCATACAACATGGCGATTTCCAGGCGCCCACTACGGTGAACGCACAAGAAGACCAAACGCCCGCGTCTGGGAACGCTGCGCCCTCAAACAATAACAACGACGATACCCCTGTGGCGCGCCCTGTCGAAGTGGCTGAGGTGCCCCTTAACGCACTCCTCGTCCCTCTTGCGATTGGGAGGATGCTGAGTTACTCTCCTCGGTAACCTCGAGAACCTTTAAGCTATTACTGTCCAAAGCTACTCTTAATGTGTTTTTGTTGTCCTATCCCAAAGTGTTTTCCATTTCTTTCAGGGGACCGATATCGGCATCTCATGTTCTGTGGTCACGTGTGGGGTGTGCACAGTGATGAGTCGGATCCTTTACCTGACGATAACGGCCTTGGACTTTCGCCCTCTTGCGCTCCTTTTCCGTGCCCTCCGTTTTACGCTCTCTGATATGCCCCTGTTGAGGCAGGGCGCGTGTGTTCTGGTTGACCATCGGCTCGTCTATCTCGTCACTTGGCTTTCGCATGTAGGAAAACATGAATTTTAATGGAAAATGCCTCAGCTACCTGCCTGACCAATTACTACAGCACGAGGCTGGTGGCTCATCCTCAACTGCCCCTCATCGTCCTCTCCTTCAGTCCGCCACGAAGGAAATATCGGCCACGGTTTTCGAATTCCAAACGATTCTCGCGTAAGCTATCTCGCAGTGATGTAAAACAAGAATGACCAGAATACTTTGGACAACGCGAGAGTCCACCTTCTCAAGATCGAATTGACATGAGAGGGCCTGTTAAAGTGTCAAGTCAGTACCTTTCGATGTAGCTAGCCAGGGGCGATTGAACGTCCATATGGAAGCTAACTCGGGAGATGAACGAGGACCCAAGGGTGAACAAGAGATAAACTCAACAAGAGCTTCGGGTCCTTGAATGATTGTCAAGTGACATGAACAACCGGGCTTAAATGGTGAGAGTCCAGGGTGAATGAGTCCCCGATTGTAAATGTTCCCTTGTCGGCGGATAAACCTCTCCTGTTAAGATCGATCTCGAGAGATGGAGATTATCGTCCATTGTCGTCGTGAAAGGATGAGACAGATAGATTGATCCAAAGGGACATGCCGTAGCAAGGTCGCCGGCAATTGAGGTCAGCGGTATCCCTGAAACAGTGATCGTACGTCTGCCGCTCCTCGCACCTTTGTCTCCTCCTCAGAACCAAGTTCCATCGATCTGGGTAGTTCATTGATGTGCTTAATAAAGTCACCGTAGCTGCCGTGTGCTTGTGTCGGCATGATCTGTGAACGGAGCAGAAGAAGGCCGATTTCTTGTAGGTGACATCCTCGGCTCGGGAAGAGGGTTTTGAATGTTCGTGAATCTGAATGAGGAAGAAACCGTTAGCGACAAGAACAGAGTAGGACTTGATGTTGCGACCACGGGGAAATGATGTGCTGCAGCGCTTGACCTGAATGACATTGAATCTGACGAGAATAGTTGAGAACATCACTCGGAGCTGATCCCACGCCCTGGTGTTGGATTCAGGGTCATTGTGGTCCAACCCGAGGAATGAATTCCCGTGTTGGAACGCTTGTGGCCTTGAACAGATGTTGCCAGGTCTTCGTGGACTTCTGTCAGTCGTGACGAGACCCCAGTCTTACTGAATTCAATCTCGATCAGTCATCGCCGTCAGTCCACAGCCCGAAGTCTTCAAGTGCCTCATCCTTGTCAGCAATGGTGGTCAGGGCTGCTCGGATCTGTCGCTCCTGAACATAGGTGGGTGTCTGCAGGCGTCGATGCGATGGAGTAGGAGCATTGAATGGGAGAATGGGATAGATAATAGCAGGGCTTGATGTTCAAGATGAAATGGGAGTGAAGCAATACCCAGATCGCCGACAGAAAGAGAGCCCGAGGTTAACCCCTTCAACAACAGAGCCTTTGGCGAGGCGGACTAGGAAGACCATTACCTCTTCAATCCCTTGTACATCTCCGTTTTTTGACTCAAAAGATCGCCCGGGGGAAAGTCGGCCAAGTTGATTCTGTCGGCAATCACATCGGTGAGTAACATGGAGTCCCGGGAACGCAGTACCCAGCAAAGGGATTCATCGTTCTCTAAGCAGAAAGGGTTAGCTTCAAGACATTGCAAGGTTGGGCGGAACAACAGGATTACCCAGTTGGAATTGGTGGTGATCAGGTGGAATTTGCGGAATCGTGGTGCCTTTGAGGTGAATGTCTGTTTTGTTCAAGGTCCATGACGTATCCAAGGCCGCTCAGGTTCGTTGACGACGAGCGTCTTCTTCAAACACTTTGCGAGACATTGACGCGAGTTCCATATCGTCTTTCGTTCTCGCCGCGATATCGCCACGCGGTGTCGCATCGCATGGCGGAGAGTTGTCGATTGATGTCAGGAAAGGCCTCGAAAGCATCAAGAATCTGAGCCAAGATCTGTTGTGCCGACGCTGATTTGAGATCAAATGGATCAAAACCTGCAGAGAAATGAGACAAGGGCGATAATAAACACACAAACTGCCGTGCATGAGATTGCGAAAGTGTAATGAAATCAATGTTTGGTTGCGTTAAGCGGGGTGAGTCGTCAATGAGGTGGCGTGCACGTCCCCAATCGCTCACTGTTGGCGCTGAACAAGGCGCCAGCCCGCCTGAGCGATTCACCGGCCATCATCCTCCGCTCCAACAAACGCTCAGTCAACTCCCATCTCAACTCATTCTTCCACATAAATCTTAGCTCTACCCGGTATCCTGTTCCTTTAAGCTATTCGCCGTTATGGATTGCTCCCGAAGTCCCGAATGATACTGTCCACGAGAAATCTATTCAATTCAGGTTACTCTGCGGTTGGTTTTGTTCACCCTAGCTAAGCCCCATCCCTTGGTTACGAAGGGACTCCCCATAGCCGACCTTCGGTGATATTTGTGACTCTGTGGAAGTTTAACTCTCTATGTCAGCTCACTAGATACCGGTAATGTCCTTATTATTCGACCATGAGCATCAAGTTTCGCTAGCTTATTGGAGAGAGTCGCTCTGAGGGCCTGTGACATACTGAGCCATTTGATGCTTGAGGGCCCGGTTCTCTTCTTGGAGAGTCTTGATGAGATTCGCGTGCTCCTCGAACTTGCGGTCTGTCTCAGTGACCTGCTTCGAGAGATTCTGAATCTCGGCCTTCTGAGACTCAATGCTGGCTTTCAGTTCCTCGATAAGACAATCTTGGGCTCTCATGTGAGGGGCGCGGCCCCGTTCGCCTCGAATAGAGCCATGTTCAGCCGACGCAAATTGCTCCCTCGGTGGACTGCGATCACGTTGACTCCCTCGATGAGAGATGTCGGTGGTACGGAAGGTCATGCTGTCCTGAGTAACCTGAGGTGAAGAAGTGGCTGGTCTACGGCGAACAGGATCTGATGCCTGGGAAAGGGTAGGAGATGAGTCTCTACTGGAATGTAATCGGTGGCGGGATCGGACAAGCGCATCAGAAATATCGGGAGCCTGGCGGGGGCTTCGACTAGCGACTCGCTCAGAAGATGGCCCAGGTTGACCGGTTGCTTGTTGTTTGTCTGAGAACCAGTCAGGAGAAAGACTCACGGTACCATGGTTGCCGGGCCTGGCAGCGATCCTGAGCACCTGCTTGCACGCGCGGGCATCGAACTCCCTGAGATGCTTTATGACAAACTTGTCATCAGTGTCCTTGGCCGCCTTGAAAGCATCGTGTACGACTCGGACAGGATAACCAATTCTGGGGTCAGACGAAGCCATGCTGTCTATAGCGTTCTTGATAGCCTTCAAGTCATCTACGTTGAAGGGGACCACGCCGTTCTGTAGCTGAATTCGCTCAGCAGACGACGGAGACTTGCTCGTAGTGGCCAGCTCACCAATGCGAGAGAGCAGGTTGGAAAAGAGACCCGGCGTCTCACCCCTAGCAACGACAACGTTTCTTGCATCGACGTGGATCTCGTGGACGGTGTTGGGCAGTCGAGGACCCTCCACTGCCGTGAGCTTCTCGTTGAGTAACTGTAAAGCAGGGCAACCATCGTCTGGGAAGAATGGCCAGTCGAAGTTTTGAACCCCCCCGACGCGACATTTGGCAGAGTAAATGAGGCTGTCGATGAAGTGACGGTAGTTCAGTCCCCAGATTGGATGAACAATCAGCTGTGTGAGATTGACACAAGCCCCATATGTGAAGAGGTGGATGGACATGGGCCTTTTGCGGTCGGGAACGAAATGCAGGCAATTGAGCGGCGACAGCATCATTGGCGGGGCTTGGCCTAGGAAGCGCAGCCTGAATTTCCAGAGATCTCGAAGGGCCCAATCGTTGTTGCCTCTCGCACCGATGAGGTCGGAAGATTTCTTTCGGACTGAGTCTTGCCACTGTGTCTCCATCTGTTCCTCTGATTCCTGGTCCCAGTTGCCACTGACAGGTTCTGCATCTCCGATGATGTCTTGGATAGTGTCGAGAGTCATCTTCTCGTGTGTTTCGTACATGGAACGAACCATTCGTCCTAGCTCATCCTCAGCGCTGGGAGGATGGCCAAGTTGGCTGGCATGCTCTGTGTCGTCGATTTGCTCGCTCATGTCAATCAGTTGTGAATAAAAAACAGTCTGACACCCTCAAATGTTAGCCTTCTCGTGATGTTTCGTTGCCTGGGCTTGTGTACTTACTCGAATGGGAGCGTGGTGGTTTAGGAAGAGGGAAGAAACGAAGCCTGTGGGAATCGTGGCGAAAAGGTGAGCCAGGCCAGGGTGGCCCAAGCGCAGCTTGCTTTGTTGGTGATTCAAAACCAGACAAGATTTTTTTCATGTTCATGAAAGCATTTACATGCAGTTTACTTGGAACAGACAGGTACATTTAGAACTATACCTTTGAACAAATACGACAAGTATATGTTCCGTAATATCTGTAATTCTTCATTCTCGTAAAGTTTATTGAACTGAAATCTCCTGGTTTGTCAGAAGATCATTACATACTGAATCCATCTGCCACTCATGATACCAGCATTAGGGGCTGGGCTAGCTTCATTCAATCACTTCCATGCAAGAGAATATTGAGCTATCGAATTTCTCTTATTCCATTTTGTCATGCCTTATCTCACGAGAACAACTGCCTGTTCTGGGCTACGTCCTGATTCATGATACCTCATCGCAATACACACAAGCTTCTGTCAATAGCATGTTATAGCGGGTAGTCCACTGAAGGTGCTGTGAGGCGCTGTCAACAGTCAGCATGTGGCGAGCAATGGTTACACCAGTTATGCGGGGCCTTGGTTACATCTCACAACATCACCAAAGTCACCAACAACGCCCTATTGTGACATCAAGGTAAAGCGCGACAGATTCCAGCTCTCAGTCGGATTGAATATTTACTTGCTCTCTCTTAACAGAATGCCTGAAATTACACCCCAAGAAGAGGAGATTGCGCGCCCTGCCTCCGGCCCTCAACTTGTTTCAGAGAACACAGCATTGAGAGCAGAGAGCGAGCGCTGGAAGGGGCTGGTGGACAGCCGCAAAAAGGTCATCAAAGCGTTGGAGGCCAAGGTGGATAAGCTGCAGGCTGCTTCTGATCACGTAAAAAGCCTACACTCCAAGGTTGACGATCTGATTCTGGCACTCCGAGAGACGAATCCTGCTGTTGATCTGCTGGCACCCTCTTCCTCCGATGTTACCAGCAATGCCCCAACGTTCCCGACGACCGAGCCTACACAAAGCCAAGGCGAGACAGGCCCAGAGGAAGTCTCTAGTATCTCTGAGGGGAACAGGGAGACGGGAGCTTCACGCAAGCGGTTTACCATCCCAGGTATGCCCAGGGACTCGATTCGTGGCGTCCGCAAGCTGTCAATGCCGGTTAGGCGATTTGGCAGTCGAGTTGGCACCGCATCGACACGCAGTGACCAACGCACACTTCAAGCCAAGACGTCGGAATGGCTCTCCAAGGCGTGCAAGGATATGAAGTAATTCATACCTGCACAGGACATCAATCCCTGACTCAGGTGTACAGAGTCATCTCAGCTCGAATCCATGGCGCGATCCGTCGCTGTGGGATGAGCACGAACATTCCCCTGACATGTAGGTTCGACAACACATTAGTTCTATGTCGATACTGACAATCTTTTTACAGTTTTGGGGTCCGAAAGGATCATCGTACGTCACGTTCCTGCATCATCAACTCGACCGCTGCTTCACTTCGACATCCTGGAGACCGGTGCTTTGGAGCTCTGCACACTCGAGACCGACAGTTTCTGTAGACTCTTTTGTTCCCTTACAGCTTATTATTCTTTTCTCTCCTCAGATCACCCAGCCGACAACACATCGACAGCAGTGCGAGCATATCACAGAACATCAGAGACCAACAAAGACACCATCCACCACGCAAACGCTGTCGGTGACCAACTGAATAGCGGGTCATGTCCTCGTTGCTGCAATATCACTGCCTAATCGAAGGTCGCCATCGTTGGACGCAGGGATAGTCAATGGAGGATGGGGAACTGGTGGTCAATTGCATTTCGCGACTGTTTGGGTGGACAACAGAGTTGTACAGAACTCCAAGTACCTATAGGCTTGAATTGGAGTGGCACTTTTTCATTGGCATGATTCCAACTTGTTAGAGCACAATTACATTACATCAACGACCGAAATCAGTCCAATTTCTCACTGCCCTGTGTCAATCGTTTTGCATATTGATTAGTTCGAGTCATAGATGCGATGAATTGTTGTAAACCAGATGTCTTAATATCATTCCATTCATGTGGTTTATTCCATTTTCCATGTCCAGTGCCTAAACCCATCTCGTCACAATTGACTCGATTCATGGAGGCAAAATGGATCAAGGCGATACACAATATCTTTCAAAGAGACAATATAACCTCGATCCCCTCACTTTGTCTTCTGCTGCATCTGAGCGCCCAATAACACACATCACTTGAGTATCATGATCACAAACTGCGTTACCATTTATGTACCCTCACAGTCTTGAAACCCTTCATAGCACGATTGGTGTCCTGCGTTCAAGCACGTAGAAACCGCAGATGTTCAAAGGGGGAAAGTTCATGTTCTTATGATGTAAATACACTGCCCCAGAGAGTTACCCAGTCCTACAACCATTCATTTCGCAATCGCGCCAGCCAATGCCAACTATTACTACAGTCGTTCATCGATGGGTCTTTTCGCCCAGGGAGGAAACCAGAGCCTGTAATCATGAATCAGCTTTGTCTCTCGTGTTTGATTGCTTGTGGTATCTTACCTGACGCAATCCGGTTCGGTCCTCCGACGCCGTTTTCCATACGGTGGAAACCGACAACACACTATCATGTCTTCCCAATAACGGTATCTGGTGACATCCTATTGTCGGAAGGGGAGATCACTCGCGGGGAATGTGAGCGCGTCTGGGGAACGGGAGACCCTCATGGTACCAATAGAAGCTCCAGACATCCGGCAGAGACTTGACTTTGGTGTCCACGGGCAGCACCGCCGGGTCATTGGTAGAATCGAATTCCGCCTGAATGTCCTTGACAGGATTCCCACGCTCACCTGCGAACACCTCCCTTGCAAATGAAGCCGTCCACGGGAAGGCAGTTGGTGGAGAGATGCGCTCAGTTTCCTTCGCCTCAAGGAACTGGTATAGGTAGGACCACCAAGGTCTGTCGGTGGTCAGTCCTGGCTTGCCAGCACGGTCTGTGACAAGCAACCTGACCTTTTCCACGGGGGACAAGCGCTTGAAGGTGTCGCAAGCGTCGGTGAGATGACTGTTGTCTTCACAGAAGAAACAAAGGTTGATATACCCATTGGACGTGATGCAGTTGGCAAGGAGGTGGCCACCACCACGACAGTTCGCGCATGGCTTGGCGCCAGACTCGCGGTGGAGCCATTGTCCGTAGACGACAGAGGCGGGGGTCGTCAAGTCGACCTTCTGGGGAATTGTGTCTGACCAAGGCCATTTATTAGCCTCGGTCAGAACCTGCCCACGTTTGACTGGATGCTGTCAGTTCGTGTGACATAGAGAGGCGGGTGATACTTACGAGTGTTGTACCAGACAAGGGCATCCACCTCGTACTCGAAGTACTGCTGGTTGATGGTGGTGTACCCATTGTTGCTCAAGAACTGGCAGAACATCTCAACGCACTTCTGACGAGTCTTTTCGGCCTTTTCGCTATCCCAGAGACCAAGATGCTTGAAGAAGGCCTCCATATGGACGCGTCGAGAACCAAGGTCAAGAGCATCAACCTTGGAGTGATCGAAAGCTGCGGAAGCCATTGTGTGTATGTTTGTGTCTGTGTGCTGTGTTGCGTGCGCGCGCGGACTGGGCTGTGCTCGGTTGAGTGATGAAGGAGAAGAGAATTTGGGGTCGGAAATTCAGAGTCAGGTTAAGTCAATGTGGGGCCGCTGAGAGTTTGCCCAAGGCATCTGCCTGTTTGCATGGGGTTGTTTGCACAGCTTGCCAGCTGCCTACTTTGCCAGTCACCACTTGGACGTATGATATATTTGCCAAAATTTGAATGTGTGCCTTGCTTGCCCTGTTTCACCCTTCATGTTTGCCACTCCTCGTCTTTCCCATCTTCACACCATCGCTCAAGCACAACTTCATGTTTGCCATCCGCCAATTCTGATTCCGCCATGATGTTGCGCAGTACCTCGTTCCGAGGCTAGCGTGGAATTCTCGTCACTCTGCGTCACAAGCCCAGCCAATGCCTGACCTGTGAGCTACCGATGCACTCACTGTAAGCGGGGGGTACCTGGCCTTGTTCAGTAGATTCTCTCAAATACGTGACCTCCACCGATGATTGTTTATGACTATTATGAGTGTTTAATTCACTTTAGGCATTAAATAATGAGTTGATGCTTATTAACTGTCAAACATTGTAGCGTGGCTTCTATAACGGATGAGACAGGCGTTAAGCTTGTGTACACACAGGGACACATCTCACCGCCCAAGCTGTAACTTTGTCAACGTGAGGCACGTCAAAGGCAATCTACCAGATAATGACGAATGTCATCTTAGCAATGTCAAAGTGCTTCATTATTTCACATCATCAACTGTTTGCCGGATTCCGCTGTCGGTCATGTTGCCTCCTCGGAATCGCTGGTCTGTTTCTGGATGAATGGAGAGTAGTTGTCCTCTTGACCTTCGGATAGATAGATCTATGCCTAAGGCAAACCATCATCAATCCATGTATTTCTGATGTTGCCAGGCTTGAGGCGAATCTTGTACCATGATCCCTGTTATTCGCGGAGAGACAACTCGAACAACCCTTCGTCCGCATGTCTTGCCATCAGAACATCATTCTCATTCGCTGCCTTCTACCTTCAATTCGACTGGTCTGAATCACAAGACTTGTCGCATCCTGTCCTTATCCTCCGACACAAAATGCTCCAGCTAGAAACGAGTGTCCTGGCTTCGGATTGAAGGGCTCACCTTTCAGCCAACCGTTGCCGTTGGAAACCTTCCGTACCCACCCTTGATAACACAGTTGGAGACTTGCATGACGTTGCTGCTTCGCCTCATCTGATATCCATTTCTTCGATCGTGGTTGGTGCTGAGTTTGAAAGTGGTGGGTATGCTGGAGACAACAGGTTTGTTGACACGGGAGGCCGACACAGCGAGGAATGAGTGATTGGGGAGGAGGCTTACATGGCCAACTGATAATTGTGAGTTCCGAGCCAAAGGGAACGTAATTTGAGTTGACTGACCTGAGTTTGCTGGTCTATTGGGGTTTGAGAGGCTTCAGCCTCTCCGCTTTGGGCCCATGGACATCTGCCGATGTTCATTGAATTCCCTTTCCAACCCGGGTCGTCTTCGATTGGACGAGGAACCACCCGCAAAGTGCTTCCCTCTATTCAATAACTTTTATCTGAAACTGAGGGATTCGGGTAGGTTGGTTGCTGAAATACCATCGACATTGGTAAGTAATAGGTCGTCCATGAGGAGGGACACGGTGGTGTTCTCTTCGAAAAACTTAAATCAGTCGTAACGCTCGCGATTGAGGCGTCGGCGGCGGAAGCTGTTGGAGTAGGCGGTGTGGGAGAAGATGGTGTCTGAAAATGAAGTGTCAGCAGAGAATGGATGTGAAAGTGACCGAAAATATCAAGTCTTGCCATAAAAGGTGAACTGTAGCTTACATTTCAACAGCCATCCCATCGTCGTCACCACAATATCGTTTGTAACCTGATCGCCCTCTTCACCCCAATCAACAAGGGGCAAGGGTCCAGCAATGTGGCCCGTTCTCTGTACAGTTGGCGTCTCCGGAGATATGAGCTTGGTGCACGCCCTCTCGCGGCAGCAAGCGCAACGTAGTTGTCGAAGAGAGTTCAGGGTCGGGTGAATCGCTCACCTCGGACATCGGCGTCGTGTATCATTAGGGACTGGGCTTTTAGCCACGATCCCGCGAGGCACACTGTCGAACAAGGTCAGTTTCGTGGTTGAACTTAAGGGGTCTCACTCGCAAATACATCATAGCCTGCCAGAGATCATCCACCAGAAAGATCTCGACCTTTTTAATGGGTCCAGCAACTGCGAGCTGAAGCATGTTCTGCCCGTAGCATCTCTTGTCGTCCCTGCCACCTTCTTGCAAAGGATCACGCTTCGAGCGCAACGATTCTTCTGAGCACCAGGAAGCGCGGTCGATATCAAGCGCTCATGTCTCTCTCGAGGAGGATAAAGATCGGTCACTTGGCAGTGAGATCGCGTCAAGGGTTCTAGTCAGCGAAATGGACTATGAAGTAGCGGCCAGGTAGCTTCAACAACATCATAAAGTCTTGGGGTAGTGATGGCGCCATTAACAGCGTTCAGGGGCGTCGATGTCGACTCGTTGACTCTGCTGTAGCTGGGATCTTCTTTCGTCTTCAGCTTGATTGGCGTCGGCTCCGGAAGGGAAAAGTATCTTGTTGCTTCAGAGTCTCTCGTATCAAGGCGCATTCGTCTTCTCGTGTACCAGGCAGTCGGCTTTTAGTTATGCGACAGAGGCATTCGAGTGTCGTTGTATTTCGTTGCACCATGCACAAGCGGTCGTTCAAAGCATGGGCATGGAAGGGTTTCTATGAAACGAAATTCTGTTAGCGATGATCAGAGTGTCCTAATAGCGCATCCGCGTAGAAAAACGTAGAACTTGCTGCGCTGAGTGACTTTGCCTGAGATGAACCATGACTTCGACGATGTAGGCCTTAGTGGACGGCATGGGGATGATAGTAGGAAACAGTCCCCATGGAGGACAGACAGTAAATAACAACGACACACTCGAGATATGATCAAAATCGAGGAGTCGTGCGGTGTTGAGAGCCATGGTTGACCTGGATGGGCCATGATGAAGAAGAGTCAAGCGAGGTTGGACCTCGGCGGCAAACAGACTACCCCGCTCCGGTGTGTGTAACCCCATGCTCTGGGGAGCGAAGGAACCTGGCAGGCAAATCTAGCCAGGTTTGTGTCGCGGTTTTTGACTGAAACTGAACTTATTATCCTAATCTCATTGCAGCTCCTACTAACGTGGAGACCCAGAGTAGTGTGTAAACGCCACCCAACAGGTCGGCTTCTTTACTACACCCGTCCCATTTGCCACGTCCCAATGTGAAAACTGGCGATGAACAGTAAATTATTTTCGCTGGCATTTTTAACACAAGACGATCAATGAGTTTCGATGCGAGAGACCAGGCTCTTAAATTTTCCCAAGGTCTCTCCAGGGTAGCGCGACAACACCACGACTTGCAAGGTTTAATGTGGATTCTTGACAATTAGCGTGTCTACAATGCCTGATTGAGACGAGACATCCCTGATGATTGGTCAGAACCCTTGATGGACATCGCCATGGTATTAGTGTCTTGGACGACACGTCCAGTCGAGGCATATCCACGGATACTCAATGACTGACAGTCGCCCCATAGGCCAAATATCCAAGTCAGGTCATCTTAAAATCGCTCCTGGCGACAAGGTGAGATTCACCTACAGGAAAACTAACTTGGAAGCCCGTCAACTACCTAACTTTTCATGTTTCACCACCGAAAACCAGTATTCCAAGTTGAACCGATGTGGGCATCCACAGTCACTCCGTCGGGCTGCTATGTTCCTCACGATTCCACTAAACACTCAATTCATCAGAAGTCCGGATTAAAATATCCCAAGCTTAGGAAAGCTTTATGAAAAGTTCACACTACTATCGATTACTCATCTTGAGTGTGATGAGATTGGCAGCATGTTCGTCTTGCCATTTCTGTGAAAGGTGTTGATTTAATGAGTGGTGGACGTCCTGTGGATTGGTATTTATAGTGGTGAGGGTAAAGGGACGGTCGCGGTTTGAGGAAACGTAGATGGAAGAGACAGACCAGCCAATTTGGGGCACTGATGGCTCACGACATGTGTGTAGAAAGCACAGAACTGGAATAAGCTCCTTGGATTTTAGCTGTGATTAAGGCGTCTAGTCACTGCCAGTGTCACAGCCTTTCGTGCATCAAGACCCACCACATCACCTCAGTGTGACTGGGTGGCTACTGTAATTTCACGGATATGCTAGTGAACTCCGGTGGACTTCAGTGGTTATTAGTGGATTCAGCGCCTGTTGGTGGTTTTGGGCGTTTTGATCTGTAGTTACGTACCTTATCCTGCGCTCCCATTTCTGGTCAACCCCGGCCAGCCACGCCAGGGTAAGGTACGCACCCAAGTCTTCCCTCATTTGTGGAGATGCTGCACTAAATCCATGGTCTGTTATAATGTGACCACAGCTATAAGAACAAATGTTATTATAGAAGCCGGTGTGCTTCATTTAAGCTAATGCTTTTTAGGTTCGAACTACCTGCGATGATACTGTGCATCGAAATGTTTATTGTCTGCTTAACAAAAGCCGCCACGTTTGGCGATCAACTGTAGATGTAAGTACTAGCTTTTGTGTTTCCAGGAGCGCTGTTCACGCCTTGCCTTGGATGGGATTATCAAAGACCAGCGGCGCCAACTTCTTCCGGCTACCCCTTTAATGCCGGCCCATCGAGGTGACCTGGATGCGGCTGTTTTGACAGTTGATACGTTTTTAGTGATCTTCAGTGGACTTCAGTGGTTATTAGTGGATTCAGCGCCTGTCAGTCGATTTCAGACGTTTTAACCTCTGGTACGTGCCTCAATCCGTGCTCCCAATTTTCATCAGTCCCAGCCAGCCAGGCCAAGGTACGTACCTAGGCCTTCTTGCTCGTCGGCAAAAGTGGCTGCCCCACACTTCACCTCCGTCGGTGCCCTTCCTACACGATGCTCAAAAGGAATATCGGAAACCAACTTATCCTCCCCTTGATAAATAACTGTACTTTTTACAAAACGAGAAGGACGGTCCTTCTGCTATGCTCAACACATGATCATGATAGCAGCCCTTGACCTTGTAGTCGTGCTCGCGACAAGCTACTCCATTGAAATCCTGTGGTAAAAGTTGCCCAAGTTCTGGTGCAGAACACAAACATGAAAGAACCGCCACTCTGTAGAAATCAAGAATCACCGAGACATCCTCTTTAACTCCAAGTTATTCCATCACCTACGAATCGTGCGCCGCTTAAAAACCCAAGGACAGCGATGAAGGGCTCATTGTCATGATGGTCATCCCTTTCCATGCTCTTATGTCACTTTGCCTGCTCAAGACTCGGTTTAGTTTATCATGAGCCTGGACCAAAGCCTGAAGAGTTGCCATATCATTAAGAAAGGCTTATCATAAATTATGAGAAATACAAGTTTCTATTACGCATGGTTACTAGAAAGCCGACCTGGTCAATTGTTGGGAATACGAAGGAGGCGTCAACGAATCCGATTTCTGGGACTGGTCAACCATCCAAAAGAGGCTAGTATCCTTTACTGACTTGGCTCTTCTCTTTAGAGGTCTTCCTCATTAATTGGAGCCTGGAGGCATTCCTCGTGTAACCCCAGCGCCCTTCTTCCACGAGGTCGTCTGCGGCCTGACTTTCAACCTCTCTCTCGCGGGAAGTTTCTTAACGGGCCTTGGTGGTGAGCCAGCGCTGTTGCCAGTGGCACATCCATTTAATGAACAACTCTTCTTTCAGGACTCTGAGGTGCTTTCATGTTCGATACCAGGGGCGATGTTCACAGCTTGTTCAGACAGGTGATCCAATTCGAAGGCTAATCAGCGAGCTCAGGCCGGGCCACCTCCTGTGGTGGGCGTTTGATGCTGGCCGCCTCCGTTTTCAGGTAGCCAGATTTGGGCTGTTGATCAACTTGCCTTCGGTGGCTTCAGTGGCTTCAGTGGCTTCAGTGGGCTTCAGTGGACTCCAGTGAATCTTGGTGGATTTCGGTCATTTTTACCAATTGAACTCTTTCAGTGGGTGTTAGTGGACGCCAGGGAGAGTTAGTGGAGGTTCGCTCCCGTTTTCTTAACCCCGCCACCCAAGCCAAGGTACTTAGGTACTAGGTACAAAAGTGGGCTCAGAAGACTCCCGTATACTTGGACAGACGGTCACTCAATCCAAGGTTGGGAGTGCTTATAGAACTAAAACACATGATGAAAATTCCGACAGGCCAATAATGCCACTGCTTCCACTTTCTGGATAAATCTCAACTGCTGGCGGCAGAGCAAGCGAAATGAGATCCCGACTTTACAGATAGCATTCATCTTGGATGGCCTTGTATGGGGCTCGGAGCACTTGGTTCTTGGCTGAGATAGCCACATTGACATGTGCTCCCAACTAAGGGACATATTCGCCAACTGGGCTTCGTTTGGAGAGTCACTAGACCATATCCCTTGTAGTTCTTCCAATCTAGCTCAACGTTCGCTTCAGGCCTGACAAAGTAAAGTACCACAGCCGAAATAATGTCTCTACCAGAAACCATGTCACACTACCGCCTCATCCAACAGAATCAACCTTGAGAAAATATAGCAAAGGCTGCTGTGACTGAGAATCTCTGCTGTGATGTGTCAATTTCGATATTTCTACTACAGCATTTACCAATTCATTCTGCTGGGGAGTGGAAGCTGTTGAATGCGCCCAAAAAGTTGAGTATCAAAAACTGGGAGACGGACTGTCCTTCGTTGATCTTTCTGTGGAGAATTTCTGAAAACTGCCCAAAGCCAATGAAACCCAAAGAGGCTAGCGTGATTCACTGTTTTGGCTTCTTGGAGGTCTGGCTCGTCTGGGCACTCTCCTGTAACCCCAAGTCCCCCGCTTCTCAAGTCTGCTCTACGCGGAGTTTTATCGACAGCCTTTCTCACAACATCCTACCCAGCAGCCTGCCGCCTGTTGCGCACACAACCATGGCGACTTCTCTTCGTCGTCAGATTCCGTGCAATCTTATTTTTTGCGATGGCGATGAGGCGACCCCGACACTCCTCCACTCATCTCCTGACCTCGTCGTCAACCTCAACAACAAGGGGATTCGGCTCTCCTTTCTCCGCGACCCAGATCGTGAGGTCTTCAGCTGGTACAGTGCCGATCTGACCATGACCGAGTCGACACTACATCATGTTACCATCGAGCTCCCCCCTCGCTGCTTCACCCTTCATTGCCGCGACCTCAAATCTGAGGAGAAATCAGCCTTTGAGAGCCACCTCCGAGATTCAAGCGAGTACAAGGTTCTCGAGATCGGTGTCTCTACCGGATCAAGCACCACCGTTACAGGGTTCGGCCTCCCTTTCCATGGGGCGAATGAGACGGTCGACAGCTGGGTCAACCAGCATACGTTGATCAAGGATGTCATCTCGCTGCCAGAGATCCTTCGCAAACGCAGCTTCACGCTCCTAGCTGAGGCCACCAGCGCTGAGATCACAAATATCGTCAAAAACATCAACTCCCAATCGATCCCCTCCGACTACGGATACGGTGACGAGTGAGTCTCTTCTCCATCTCATGACCACGCTGACATTGCAGGCATTGGTGGAACATGGAACGATACAGCCGAGACATCCCGGCCAACAGAGGCATGGCTTTCCCCCCGACGATACGATTCAAGAACGAGAACGAGCGCAACACCGCACTTACCCAGACTCATGTGCAAGATGTGTGGGACTATGACAATACGCTGAAAGCGATTTCGCTCTTCGAACCGCCTGCACTGATCTAGAAGGTCGGAGCAACGGAGGTGAAAGAGAGCGCCAACTTCGTTTGTCTGTTGGATTTCAAAGATCTTTTCGTGGGTGATATGATTCCCGAGAAAGCTCAGCTAACATTGATAGATACCTGAGCATTGGCGCGCTGCCCATCGTGCTCTTCGAGGAGACTTGAACAAGATCAAAGTCAGGTTTACCGAGAAGGAGCGCGATGGAAACCACAAGACAGGATCAATTATCTGGGAAGCGGTTCCTTTGACGTATGCAACCTGCGAAGAGCTTAATGGCGTCGACATCCAGAACCGCATCGCTCTTGGTCTCGTTCGACCCGCCAAAGGGCTAGCTGGTCATGACTTTCAGCCAATCGCGTATGACGACTACAAGACCGCCAAAGAATCTCGACGCGACAACCTACAGCTTTGCCTCGAGTCTGGCCTTCACGGGGACACCGAGAGAGTGGGTGCCGTTCACAATCTGAGCAATGGTCCATTCTTCCCAACTGCCATGAAGAGTGACCCTCTCGCCATCCTCAAGAGGCTCCTGTTCAACGAGGTGTTGATCGGGAAAGGATTTTGGGATCTCGAGAAGGATGGTGTAAGAGCGAATCTACCTCATTTTGATCTCCTCTGCGATGTGCCTCCAAAGGTCCGGGACGCATGCCTCGAAAACATCTTTGAAGATGATAGAGACCGTGTCCAGAAGTACTTCAGCAAGTTGCACCTTGGTCTCGGATTAGTCACTGGCTCCCCAGGAACCGGCAAGTCCCATCTCGCATCTGCCATCATCGTTATGATGTGCCTCAATCCCTCGCTGCAGCAAGTCTATGTCAGCGCTTCATCAAACGGCGCCACCGACAACATCCTCGAACGGATTCAAGACATTTCCATCAAGACGACCACCAGCCTCATCGATCGTGGTGTCGACGTCAAACATCTGATGCTGGTACGTGGCTACAGTCTCAGCACGGAGACAGAGAACTGCGACAAAGCGCTATTTGGGAAGCCATTCCTGAACTATGGTATCTGGAATCCGTCACCTTGGAAGCTGGAGCATTCACTCTGTTGGTGGACCTTGCGTGTGTTGGGTTCAGCGACTGTCCCTGCACTGGGTCCGAATGATAACGCCAAACTTTTCGATCTTTATGAGCGGCTCAGCGCGCATGCCTCCGACTCGGCATCCGATACGGGCATCTCGCAGTTTGGCCGCCTAGTAAAGCTTGCCCGGGGGATCTACTCTGCCGCTGAGTACGTGGCCATTGACAAGAAACAACACCACGAAAAGGTTCTTCGTCAACTCATGCAACGGGTCCTTGAATGTTCCAATGTCGTCGTGACTACACCTGTGGTATCAGCCAATTGGATGTACAAGACCTTCAACGACAAAGCTCGAGCTGTCGTCTTTGACGAAGCCGCCACGCTCTTCTGTTCCGACGGCCTACTGGTGTTTGGCAATACGCCTCGGCCGATGATTGCCATTGGCGACCCAATGCAACTCGCCCCAGTCCTGTCCACCGCTTTTGAACTGCTCCAGATCAGACGGCGGAAACGTTCCTGGGAAACTTGGAGTGACCATAACGAGATCCGGCTCTGGCCGACCAACCGGTTCGCTGGATTTGCGCAGATCTCCTGGCTTTCGTGGTTCATCCACCTGGGCTGGCCGGTCTTTCACCTCTACACGCAGCATCGAATGGCCGAGGATCTCTTCGACCTTTCACTGAGCACCGTCTACACCAGTCTTGAGCCGCATTTCAAGTACAGCCCTCTGTGTCGCATCGCAAACTTTCCCATCGGCGTCGACGTCGAGCACTACCTCCAGAAAAAGTACAAGATTCCAGCTCCTCCCGTCAACACCCTCGCACCGGTGTTCTTCAATTGCCGAGACTGCCCAATCCGAAAGTATCCCGACAGCGAGTCCCGCCTCAATCCTCGACAAGCGGACCTCATCGCAGACCTTCTCGTGGACATGATCAGAGAGCTAAAGTTGTCTCTGGCTGACATTGCCGTTCTCACGCCATATCGGGCGAATTTCCGATCCATCGGGAAACGGTTCAAGAAGCAGCCTGAGCTGGACGGCGTTGCGTGCTCAACCTTTGACACGTTCCAAGGTCGTGAGGCCCAGATTGTGGTGCTTGCTCTATGTGTGACCCAAAAGAGCGGTCCACTGTTCGTGGGCAATCCTCGGAGTCTCAATGTTGCCTTGACCCGGCAGAGGTCAAGTCTTCTTGTCTTTGGCGACTTGGGCGTGCTCGACTTTAAAAGGAACGACACTTCCACGGACTTTATCGGAGCTGATTCCGGTCAAAAGTTCAATCTCCGGATGTTCCGTGATGTGCTCAAAGCTCTTCGCGACAGTCGACGAGCAGTCCATCCATGCTGGGAAGGGCGATCGAAAGTATTGACTATGGCCATCCAGGACACTGTCAAGGTTCGTGTTGATAACCGTGACAGTTGGCCGAATCCAGATGATTTAGATTCGATGGGTTGTCCTGCTCTCGAGGCGCTCCATGAAACATTCGATGATCCTGGGGATGTGTCTCTGAGCCTGCAGGAGACGCATATCCAGGTGAGGGAGGCTCTGACAGATGCTTCTCCGTCCGAGTTCTCAGACTTTCTCGTCTATCTGAGACAGATAGCCAGAATGTTCCCCAGTTCTGACTACAGTCAGACGTACCTTGGCTGTCCGGCAATGCCAGTCACCACTAAGGATCTGCAGATCCTGACCAAGGCGGTAGCGCATTTCCACTGGGACAATGTAGACTGGACAGAGGCTCCAGAGGAGGTGTTTAAAGCTTATGAGCGCAAAGGGGGGCTGTCTGAAGACCAAATCCCTCGAACCAATCGGGAGTTGAAGCGTTTTCTTCGTCGGAGACTTTTCCAAAATTACCGGAGCATCGCATGGTGGCGTGAGAATTTTGGAGGTTCAAATCTGCCTGACGAGATATCTTCCGACAATGAGGTGCTGCCCGGTGATGAGTCTGAGCTTGAGTTCGGGTTTTAGAGTGATTGTGGTGCGAAACATGAGCTAGGTTGGTCAGAGAATGAGACCGATGGAATTGTGTAGAGTTACTATCGAATGAGAAGAATGATGGCAAGGATTGAAACATAACTGAGATGTGTGTTGACCCTCTCACCAAGGTTGAGATAGATCGACGTTAGTTAATCGACTCAAAGTCCACTAATGCGGTAGTTTAGTTAATGTGTTCCACGAGGAGCTCTGTGGCCACAAAGAGGACATCAGGGCAAGGTTTGCAGATGGTTATGCGTAAACGAGCCAGCTTTGGTGCCACATCGCTATCGTGTCGAGTTTGGAGAGATATTTTTATGGCTCTGATCGCAAGTTATCTCAGTTATCAGACCCTTGCTGAGACCTGGTCTCACCACACAACGTGAGATATTTGACGCTCAGAATACTTCATATCTCGGCATGAGGGTACTCTTACATGGTACCCTGGACCGTTGAGGTTACGGGGAACGCCGTTGAGCTTGCGGATTGACGTTAAAGGCTCTGTGGGTTGTGATATTCTGGCGACGGTGATTATTTTTAGAACCGCTGAGTACTTTAGTGATGCCGATTATTTTTGGTAATGCTGATCACTTTCGGGATGCTGATCAATTTTAGCAATGCTGATTACTTTTATCAGTACTGATTAACGCTATGGAAATAATATTTTTGAATACAGCTCATTCCATAAATCAGAACTGCCCCGACTTTTTCCAAACGGAATCGCTGCGTGGCGAAAAGGCATTGATTTGCGGGTTCTGTTTGGGAATGGAAGCTTGGTTCCCCTGCTTCACGGCATCCAGTTCCGACTGCAAACTCTCCATCTTATCCTGCATGCCTAGAACCAGCTGTTCTTAGCGTTTTTGGCCGTCCAGCGACTTGGTACTGCTAGTTGAGTTGGAGCCCTCGCCTGCGTAGTCTTCCCCAGGCTTATACTCCTTGCTACTGTCAAAAAGTCTGAGCCTTCGAAACACCTTCATTGATCTCCATGGGAGAATTCTTCGGCATGTGCTCGATTGAGCCAATGCTTGTTTGGACACTGATTGGCTCAGTCTGACGACCTCGCTTCCCCGGGCGGGAGAGGCATTGAGTACATGCTAAGAACATGCGCTCGTCAGTGTCCAGACTGCTGCCATGATCACGAAATGCACGCATTCTTGGACGTAATCGAAACTGACGGCGCGCCTTCCGAATCCCAGCCAGTGCCACGTGTGACCAAGTTATGCTTATTGCTGGACAACCAATGACCGAGGACGTGATGGCCAAATCAGGAATGTGTACATCTTGACTTTTGGATGCATGGCAAGAGCGCTCCTTCATCCCTGTAGTGGTTGGCGACGCTGAGTGACTTTCCAGGCTGTTCCCAGTCAGTAACTCCTTCAAAGACGCGTTCTATCGGTAGACGACCTGCCGAGCCTCGGATTCTTGAATTAGAATTACCCTGTGCCTACAACAGCGTGGACCTGAGCGTGAGAGCATACCGTTGATGCCGTGTATTAAAACTCTAATTTTGGCAAACAGCGGTACATCGTTGTGGTTGAAGGTTTTGTTCTGAACGGTGGTCTCGGATGGCCTTGTACTTGTTCACACTTGACGTTTGTGATGATGCGAGACCGTGACTCTTATAGGGTGGGCAAGGATTGCGGATATGTCTATGGATAATATTGGGGTTCTAAAACAGTAACAAGATTCTTCAGGCGATTGAGGCATACATGAGCAGGACATTGGTTTGGTGAAGCTACCGGTGCACGGCCAGAAGCGAGTGGCGCACACGAATGCCAAGTAGTGTGCAAGCTTTTTCAGGCTACAACTGTACTTGGTGACAAGTTAGCAAAGTTGTTTCTTAATATGCTCGCGAGCGGCTCTTCTTCGAGACTGA
This sequence comes from Fusarium lyarnte (nom. inval.), assembly GCA_014898885.1. Taxonomy (NCBI): domain Eukaryota; kingdom Fungi; phylum Ascomycota; class Sordariomycetes; order Hypocreales; family Nectriaceae; genus Fusarium; species Fusarium lyarnte (nom. inval.). Next base: position 39,177 of record JAAVUB010000594.1, read on the forward strand.
GCGAAAGCGCATTGCTCATCACGTGACACTGTCACCTTTCATCTCTTGGTGATGCTGAAGGGGCTCAATGTGGGATATCGACGTTGACTCGTGTGTTTGGAGGCAGTCTTCGAGATCTGCTGTGAGAAAAGGCCCTGATACGGCATGGCTTGGTGTCGGGGAGCTCAATGAAAGGCTTGAGCGCCTGGATCTGTTAAGAGACCCGTAGACCTACGCGCCTGTTGACAATTTTGCCAAGTCTTCTGAGCTGAACCGAAACGCCGAATTCTTTGCAGAAATGTACACGGAATCATCGCCTCGAGCAACCTTTTGTGAGCTTGATATTAAAGTAATCTAATTGAAAGAGAGGCCCAGTTTGGGTGTGAAGGATCCGATTTTCAGTCAGACAGAGTCCTGAAACATTTGGCCAATGAGAAACGGCATTCGCCTGTGCTCGCCCAGATTCCCACTGATGCGATGGAAGTGCGCTGGACAACCTTAGTTATGGGGGTGGATAAGGAATCTACACCGTCACTCTACATTGGCTACAGAGTGCATCGGCTGAGCAAGCCTCTCGGTAGCCTCAGTTGCGGCTGTCCAAATAGGCTCGTTAGCCGCCGGGTCAATGGCCAAGATGTGCAGGCGTCAATAGCGCGTATCATCCAACCAACAGACTGACTCTGTTTCAGGGCAGAATCGGTGGCCTACAGTATATCGACGGTCTTGTCTTGACACGTATTGTGGTGGCTGCCTCCAGGTGCGGCTGAAATTAGCGCGCGGCTAACTACCAACCCTCGAGAACCGAATCGGTCAAGCAGCCACGGCCACAAGTTTAGCCAAGATTACATTTGAATGATCCACTATGCTTATTTTGCGGTTGAAAGATCAACCAACATTAGCTGAGCTGAAACATTGGGTTCTCTGCATTTCCGCCTCGCCTACCGGAACGGGCCCATAGCCACAGAACCGATTATGAGAGCCTGATTTTACGTTCAAGACAATTGATTTAGAGTATATCAACCGTCTAGTCTTGCTCAATAATTATCCATTCGTTCCTACAATACTACTCGATCGCTCTATCACGCTACTTTCACTTCATCTTACCTTATCATGTATACCAAGCTTGTCATTACTCTTTTGCTTACTGTGGCATCCCTTGTCCTCTCTGCGATAGCCGTACCGCTTTCTAGGGACAAAGGCTTCTCCTCTGATGGCGTGATTCGTTTCATCAGAGACAACCGGACCTTGATCTCCATCGTTGTTCAGGTTCTTTCGACTTTGCTTGCTCTCGGCCAGACCTATGTGGTCACATCCCTCGTTGGACTAGCCACCAATGCCATGCTACACAGAGACCCACCCAGACTGGATACATTCAAGCTTCTACAGGCCATAACGACCAAGTCCCCTATCTTTGGGGGTAGCAAGAAGGCATCGTTCATCTCTGTTATCTCCCTGCTACTCCTCCAGCTCCCTGCTGCTCTCTGGGCTGGCTCCATCACACCGACAATCAATGAGCTCACAGAGACCACTGCGGTTGAAGTTCCTGACTTTGACCAAGCGACATCCAAGTACTGGGCATCTAGATGTGTTCCCGCTCAGCCTTGCGACGAGCTCCTGGGAGGGACCCAAGACTTGGGGACCTTTTCTTATGTCAACTGGAAAGGTTTGTCAAGCGAGTCGTTTCCTTTCAACGCTGACCTTTGTAGCAAGGACAGGTCTGTTGGCCAATTCTGTGTCGCAAGCTTCTTCGCGAAATTTCTCTACGCCAGCTTACCAAAAACTTGACGGCACTGGCTACTTTTATCACGGCCGATCGTACGGTGTTGGCTCGGCCGTTGGGCTGTTGCAGCCTACGTACTCGGGTGACCCGGACGCCATCATCCGTAGATATTCATTCATCGAGTTCGGATACTATTCCAACGTTTCCTGTCACTATAATAGATCCAGTCAATTGTCATTCTCTAAATCAAACCGGGTGAGCACGCCCGGCGGGATCTACGGTCCTCAGGGATACTGGGTTGGTGGTTCTCTCCCCAACGGGCCATGGGAAGGCTTTCCCACCTGGGGAGTCTTGTACGAGGGCTTCACCACATCAATAGCAGCTGTCAACAACCAGTCCCGTTACATGTACGGCTTCTTAGCTGGTGACGCTTACTCCATGTTGAACCAGACCCAGTGTGAGGTCTGGTTCACGCCGTCTCGCTTCAACGTCAGCGTTGATGTGGACGCAAAGAACATATCAGTGACTTTGGCACAGCTCGATGGATCGGATATTGATCCAAGTCGAGCCCTGGCCAACATATCATTCCATGGAGTCGGGTATCTATCGCAGACATTGACGACCCTGTATACGTCCGTCCTTGGCGATTCCTTCCGTCGCAACGTCGAAAATGTGCAGAGCAGGGCCAAGCGTCAAGAGGTCACCGATCAAGATGTTGTCGAAGCGGTCGAAGATGGCCTTGGGCTTTTGCTTGACCATTTTCTCGAGGGGAGCGGAGCTGCTCAGGTTATGCTATTGCGAAAGACCAAGCCCATGACTGGTACAATTACGGTCCAAGTCTTCCGCATAGGAGCTTTCTTGCCCGCATTGTCATTGCTGACTATCTCCTTGCTTATTGCAGTTGCCGTAGCAGTGTTGTATTCCAAATATGGACTCTGGAGCAAGATAAGGTCTGATGCAGAATGCGATTTCATGGACTTCAAGTCAGCGATACTGGGCTCTCTCAAAGGACTGAGGTCAGAAACAGACCTCGTCAAGGCGTGGAATGGCCAGTCTGAGGACAGAAAGGTCGGTGAGTTGCGGGTGCGGGCCAACAAGGAACGCTCAACCCTGACTTTGGGGCCACAAACCGACGATAGCATTCCCTTATCAGAGTTGAGTGGTTAGAATCAAGATACACTATATTCGTTTTAAGAGTTACAAAGATTCTAAATATTTCATGACCATATTCTACGTTCCTGATTGTAACTACGGTGATCTTGCTTCGCGGTGTCACTCTTGTTTCAATTGGCCACCCGAGTCCAGGCAAGATGAGACTGGGTGATGCACGGCGAGTCTGAGCCTTCCAGCGGTCGAGTGGCTTGCTGTGGGTGCGTGTCTCCTTGTTTCCAGTGTCGCGATCATAATCCCAGGCTATCTTGTGTCCGGTGGTTGTGAGACTCGAAAAGTGATGTCGTTGTTCCCGACTCTGTAGTGACACAGCCATGGATGAGTGACCTCGTGTCCTTATCCCATGGATCTCCAATTAGATGTCTCACGAGCTTCGATAATTATCCACAATGAAGTCAGGATGTGGGTTGTATGCTGGAGTCCCCCGACTGAATCAAGGAGTGATTAGCTCGGTCATGAATGACAACCGTTTGTGTGAGGAAACACCGAGCTGTTTGGCAAACTCACCTGAGCAATCAATTTGGTCCTCATTGACCGGGAATGAGGGCACCCACTTGTGTAACCCCAACACCCTGCCAGCAAGCATCGGCGCTTCAAACGGGCGATGTATCAGAGTGGATAATGAGACTTCAGAGGAGTGAGGCCGTCGCTGAGAGAGGCGCCTGGAAGATCGGTTATTAAAGCCTCAAATTTCCACAGGCATCCGGCATTGAAGGGCCCTGCCTTTGGAGACAAACTAAATTGATCGGTTCTTGTGAAATCATATCGATGAGGGGGCGCCGGGCTTCCGAGAAGCAATGGGGACAAATCTCAAAATGCTGAGCAGCTGCTCATGTTGGAACGATTCCGTCGCTGGTGTTTGCAATTTCTTATGAGATTCGAGCCGCTCCTTATAGAAGGGAGCTGGACTTGAGGGCTCCTGCGTCCTCGGTTCGGGGCTTTTCGATGATCGACTCAGACTGTTTTCCTATCGGAAACTGAAGAGTAGAATGTCCCAACAGCGTTACAACATCTGCATTCCTCTGCCATGCCCAATGGGTGTTTTACTGCTTGGTTCGTGTGACAGACGCATCGTCGCATCCGAGGTCCTCGAGATCCATCCAGTGGGTTAATGTTAAGGAAGCCAGCAGCATATACATGAATGGCTGTAGTGAGTCGAGGGCCTGAAGATGGGATTGACACCGTGGTTGATTGTGCCTTGGGCGTGCGATATTTTGGTCACCGGGGCAGAGTCCCATTTGACATTGATGCTGCTTGTCTCTTCTCTTGCAGCCCAACAATGATTGCTATCACCTCATTATCTTTTGCCGCTCGGGTCTTCGGCGGTCGGAGTGATATGGCGGTATGTCTGAGGGCCTCAAACTGAGCGCCGAAGTGAGATCTCCTCTCAGTGCGCTGGGGTTCCTTGCTCATCGCTCTCCTCCGTTGGCTGTGCGCTCTCAATTGGTGTGGTGTATACGTCGAATTGCAGGTCGGCAGCCGGTATCAATTTATACCCGCATCGCTTTATCCGCCTCCGTTCCAAATCGAGCATGGGCGTAAACTGAAAAGCTAGCTTCCGACGGCAATCCTCAAGCGACTCCCAATTGTTGATTCAGTCTCTCGACTTGGCCGCAATCGAAGCAGTCACAGCCCCATTGTCCTCCTGGGCCTGACAAGGGCTGGAATCGTACCCGACTTGACAGTCTCGGGACCTGTGAATGGTACCACGCTTGCGACATGAGCATCCACCGAATCCATGGTTGGTTGATTGGATGTCTCTCACGAGAGCTTCTTTGATCATCCATACGAAAAGCGATATTCCATTGTTCGAGATTGGGGAAACGTCGAAAAGAGGGTGATCGAAAAAGGGTAGTCGAAGAAGGGGAATGGTCGTGGAGGAGCGATCGATGAAACGGAGAGGACGTCTGCTTGAATGTCGTTCGATCGGGAGAGGGTATGCGGTCGGGCGGAAGGCAATCGGCAGGTTCAGAGAGAATTCCTGGTAAACAATTAGAAACTGTTTCATGTGGTTGAGAATCGCGTGGGTGAGTGATACGGATCAAGGTGGCGGTAGACGTGAGGCGACAGAAGCCCCAGGTGATGGCACCAAAGGAATGAGAGAAATGAGAGGCGCATTGGACTCCGATGAAGGGGGCAAGCGGCTTTGCTCACAGTTTCCCCCGAGCCTCTGACAAGAGTGACCAACGGCTCATATCTGACGGACTGGATGAGAATCTCACTCACAACACGCGATTTGGGTCGGATGTGTGAGTGACCATGTCCCTGGCCGCTCAGAATCTCTGATCAACCTGACTCTTCTCCGTTTCGCTGGATATCTCTCATTGGATCAAGGTCTGATGCTTGGGGCTGACTCTGTCAAACTTGGGCTCAATCCCTCTCTTCGGAGTGATGCTCGGTCGGGCTGCGTGAGAATCGGAAGCTGGCGACGTCGCTTGGCCTTGGATGTGCTTTTGTGATCTCAGGCCGATCTTGATATTGAAAGGAGCGCTTGGGTTGGAATAGGTATTTCCTGAGGGACTATCGGAATTGCCGTCTGAAGGGGTGAGTCGGTTTCTTGTTGCACCCTCGTGGCGCTGTCGCTGCTAGTCTTTCTGTTGTCGGGGGGCTATCTGGCCTTCGATTTCGTCTCGGGAGTATGCTTTTTGAAGCGCATTCGGCCCGTAGCGTGCTGTGGCCAGTGAGGTGCCCGTTGAGCTCGTTCAAGGAGATTCGATGGCTCAACGTTGTCTTTTCGTGGGTGAGACAGAATGAATGAAAGAGGGCTGACGGCGGGGTGGACGGTGGCTCATCTGTCTCATCTCTCACGAGGCGTCGGGGACCTCCTGCCAGTCGTGGTAGAGTTCGTTGGCCGCGAAACCTTTTCTCTCTTGATGCCCGCGACAGCATTTGTGGTCGCACTCTGCTTCGAACGACGGCTGAGTCGCTTTCGTTTTAACACCAATCCCTTTGAACAAATCATCAGCGATCGCTAGCGACATGAGACGATCACTTATCCTTCACGGTTTGCTTCTCAACGACTCTTCCTGCGACAATCCCGGGTGTCATGCTGTTCTTGCAAGCCCGCTGGCTTGTCAGGTGTCTTCAATCATCGCTCGCGTTCGGCGGCCGACATAGGCTGACTGGTAGCCACGGCCGGTGGCTGTTGTTCATGGGCGGTTCGGGGGAGGTAAATACTGGCCTTGGTCGCTTGGTACATCCATCAGGACCCGTCTCCTGTCAGGAACAAGCACCGCGCAGAGGATGCCAACCTTGGGGATGACTGTCGACGGTCAGCTTTGTTTGCGACACGGTGACGGTAATCACATTGGCACAGTTCACCAACCTCGTTTGATTTTCTCGCGCTCAGCAGAAGTCCAATCGGCGCTTTGAACACAAGGACGGTTGGCGAACAGGAGCAATATCTGAGAATGGCCGAAGATGAGGATCACAAATCTAAATGAGAACAGCGCGCACCTTCCTTGCCCAGGTTTGCCTCAAACGTGGTCCGCCTTGAGAAACAAATTGTGGGTCCAGATCTGGGGATCTCGGTTAAGTGGGGCGGTTCTCAATACAGGGTAACAGTCCATGATTTGCATCACTTCCCTAGAGTTGGCTGCCTCGTTCATGCAATCTTCGAAGAGAGAAAGTTTTGATACTGCCAAGCGAGGGAGAATTAATGGGCTTAATGGTGGACGACGTGCTCACGCTGTGTTCTCAGAGGCCATTTCATCACTCTAAGCCAAATACTGACAAACCAGAAATAGACAGTGTTACCTCAATCAAAAATTTCCAAATAATCAAAATTGTACATTACCATTCAACATGGGTGATTTATTCGAGCTCACAATGTTCTTCCTCTTTCTCCGCTGGTGCTCGGACTACCTTTCACCTCCGGCAAATCCTGTTAGTCTTCCTTCCACGCGACTCCTCAATTCAGTCATGCATCAGTCCTTCAGCTTGTTGCAACTTTCAGCAATATCTCTGTGCTCCAATAACGAAGCCCCAACAATCCCAAGTTTCATCACTTGCTATGCCACGTCAACTTGGGTCTTGAAGAGGTGTGAGTGGAGATTCTATTCGGCCCAAAGCAGTCTCAGTGAATGAAGGGGGCTCCATCTAGGATCATCTCTGCCCTGCCACTGCCAGAAGAGTGCTGAGCGGATGCCATAACGAAAGGTGAAATGCTCCACAAACCTCGCTCAAGCCAGCGCCAATTTTCATCCTTCACTCTTTGAACCTTCAACTTCCATCATTGGTCCTTATCCTCTTCGGATCGTCTTGGATTTTCACCAGTCTCACATCTAAAAATCCCAGCCGTTTCACTAAAACATCACTCAGGTTTGTTGCGTCTTCTCTTTCTTTCCCTGCTAACTTGTCAAATCGACCAAAATGCCTGTTTTCAGCGACCAGAAGTTCCGCATTATCGTCGACCGCGTCCGGTACCTCGAAAAGGAGCTGGAGGAGGCCAAGGCCCTAGTGGCGGTCCTTGAGTCCAACCTGATTGCTGCTAAGAAATGCAATATCAATTCTGGCAATGAAGTCGCCGCCCTTGGCACTGATAGTCCTCTGGTTGCTTCCAACCTCAAGGCGGGTGAATCGAACGTCACCATGATCGACAACGAGCAAGGTCGTTTCATGAAAGTGACCATGGGTCCTATCCTGATTCCGGCTTCTGAGTTTGCCGACAAGTTCTCCCAGGACATTGAGTCTCTCTGGGCCGCTAACGGACCTGGAAGTTCCAAGGTGAGTTGACTGTTTACTCTACGACCCAATCTAATGTTATAAGGCTTCCACCGACAAGGACACCAAGTAACCCAACCCAAGAATTGTCTCAGGAAAAACAACGTTGGATGGCAAGGTGGATATATGCATTTTGCGGGAGGATGGAGTAATTTTCACGATTTATCGACTGTAATCAGTTACCAATAACCCTGGCGGGCGATGAGTGAATACAAGTCTGAATCTGTCTTTGTCTATTATCTAACCCGGTCTTGGGACATTCTCCAGCAAATTGTCGCACAGTTGTTGAATTGCACTCATGTAAACAGTTTCTGTTTACAAAGGGATTGGATTAACGTGCCGACGTGAACAATCCGTAATGGTTATCGTGGTAAAGTTCAGCTTGGAACAATGCCCCTGAAGCTGCCACAATCTTCAGGGAATATGCTTCTCTTCACGCCAAAAGATGATGCTCACAGTATGGAAAGCTTCACAAGCGACGTGAATCTTTATTAAGGAACCTCAAACTGCCAATCCCTGCCATGGTCGCTGCAATCCCTTCCATCTCCAATCTTCAACCCGTATCCAACCCGCAACATCTCAGTATGCTTCATCACATTAGCTAATATTAATTTTAGTTGCAGAGGTACTTACCGCATGCTGATCGAACTTCAATGAGTTTCGTTTTGTAGACGGCGGAACTCGGAAAGAAGCTGGTTGTATGAGTACTTCAGGTTTTCGATTTCCTGATCCTTTTCCTCATTGGCCTGTTTCAGGGCTCTGCACTGCGTCTTGAGGTTTTCGTGCATAGATTTGTGATATACAAGTAATTTTTCGGTCATGGCAGCCTCACTTCCGGCCTTTCGAAGCTTAGACAGCAAGGCCTCGGTCTGCATCGTGCACTCTACGATGATATCGGGGGTCACTTGGGAGTGCTGTCCGGTGGAGCTTTGTTGCGCTGACATAGTGCCTGATGCTTGGGATCTGTTATGTAAATATTAGTGACTGTATAGATATGTTGATCAAATTACTTACTTGTGATGTTGGGGTGAGAGATGAAGAGTAGAAGAAGGAAGGGAAAAGATTTAGGAGAAAGAAGAAGAAAAGTACGATGAGTTGCCATGCTGCTCTAATTCGCTACTTGTCACGTGCATATTACACTAGGCATGCTGGCGGTGTCAAACAGTGCAGGTCGACATACGAACTATACGATTTAACAGACCTTGGAGTATAGACGCAAAAAATCATGCATTGAACCATTTCGAAAGCCTCCTTAGACTCTTTAGATATGTTCTATCAGCATCCAACTTTGATTTCAAGATATTAAACCTGACTGTATTCGCACCAACATGTAGGAGAGCGTCATGGGCGATAGCAGGTTTCACGGTAAATTGAGTATTAGTCTCCTGCTTCCTTTCCTCTTACGGAACCCGTTTCGAATTGAACCTTTACTGACCCTGCGTTCTTCTCCAGGGTTATCGATTCTGATCAAGACCAGTTTCCTATTCGCTCCCCAAGCAACCATGTAAGATCAGGAAAGGCTTGCTATTCTTCAACACCACCTTCTCCTCTTAGCCAGGGATGGAAGTATGCTTCAGCGCTGGTGAGCCGATCCTCAGGAAGCCAGGTAAGCAGGCCGGCCAAAAAGTCAAGAAACTGATCTTTATCCTCTCCAGACAAGTTTGTATTCAGTGATTTCAGTTCACCCTCAGAAGGGAGAGGAACAGGGCCGTGCCATTTACCCTCTGCATCCCAGTACTTGCTCGTCTTGTCGCTCCTCCTGAGGAAAACATCCGGCGGTGGCCCAAGAAGCGCAGTCATGGTTGCTAAATGATGAGCGTCATTGAGCTCTGTCGATTTGTCGTACACACGGAAGATGCCTTTCTGATGCAAAAGGTCCCAGGCCTATCAGGTCAGTCCTGCTAGAAAAGGAGGGAAGTGTCTTACCAAGAGTCCCACGCTCCAAACATCCACGGAATTACCCCAGGTCATGCCGAGAATAACTTCGGGAGCACGATATGGGAGCGGCATGGCGTTGCCACGATGTACTTTACCGATGCGTGCCTGTCCAAGATCGCAAAGTGTGAGGGCGCCAGCACCTCCCAACATGTATTGCGATACGTGAATGACTGTTTCGTCGGTGATCTTTCGTGCTGAGGGCCGGTGAAGCTCATTGTCCTCCACGGTAGACAGAATTGAGTCGTCGGTTAATGCAACAAGAAGGCTATCCGAGTGAATATCTTTGAGTCATTAGCGGCAATATGCGTAGATAACTTGCTAGGCTTACCAGTATGGATCACATCAGCATCATGGAGGTAGTTCATTCCTAGCAATGTTTGGTCGAGGGCGGATGTGACGAGAGTCTGCTGGAAGACATTGCCTTGCTGCAATTCTTGCAGGGTTCTTAGACTCATCCCCAGCGGCGTCATGATGAAGACTTCATGCTCACCATTGGGACCACTGAGCTTGAATGTGTCTCGGACTTCTCGTACATGCTGCCGGCCTGCATGGTCTAGATTGAGTCTAGACAAGTGTTTATAAACAGCTAACTCTTTGATTGTGTTTGAGCGTGTTTATATGGACCTTTAATACCCAGAACCTTCCATCTCTAGATCAAAGTGAGCTTGTGATTGCTATGGTGCCATACGCTTACCTCAGGTCTCGAGACAACCACACAGTTGAAGTAGTGCCATAACCCAGTTTTGCAACTACCTGATAATTTCCTTGAATCACTTGGCCGATGCGCATCGGGTAGTAATCCTGGCGCCTGTAGAAGGGGAGCTTTTCCTCTTCTACCAATAAGGACGAGTCAATTCTCTCGAAGCCACTGGTAGGAAATTCGCGGGGCAAGTTCGGAATTGCATTTGAATGGCTTGAGCGAGATGTAAGGGGCAATCGTGAGGCCAAGTAGCGAAACTGAAGATTATGCTGAAAGAGCTTTGTTCTGAACATGATTGTTGAACAGATGGCCTCTGATTAATTTACCAGAAGCTCAGCGCCTCAGCATTGGGTTACGATTGAAAGTCAGGTGACAAGTGGGGTACTTTTGGATGCGCTTGATGATTACTTTGTGTCGTGCATTTATCACGTTGTTGCCCAACAGACAGCTATTGTTTATGACTGGTTAGAATATCCTAAACTAACGAAGTTAAAAGGGGATTTTGTCTTGTCCTTAGTGGATAAAAATGCGAGCTGTGCCTGTCTCCGACGTCGGGTTCAGCTTCATCCATAACCCGGACGATCGCCCCCAATCCCTCTCCCAAGTAAACCTAATCACCAGAGTCCCTTGCCTGGAACTCATACACCAGACATCCCGCCTGCAACGCACCACCTGTTCCTCCATTTTTGCAACCCCGATAGGCGTTAGTGAGAGTCTCTTGACACAGACGTGATTCAGGTGTGCGTCCCTCTCCCAATGGATCTGTGACATCCTGCTCAGTCTTTCCGCTCTCCAATTCACACCCATCCTTCCAGTAGACGTTGTACAGGTAAGGCGCGCCATATATCCATCTCTGATACGAGATGAATGTACTGTTTTCGCCCTTTTTGATCATCTTTGACTCAGTCTGCGGGCAAGCAAACCCGGCGTAGTTTTGTTGCGAAATACGATAGATGTCCTTGTGCTTGCCAAACTCGTGTGGAGCGTAGCACTTGATCTTATGCCATTCCAAAGACTCCTTATCCTGGTTGGTGTCCTTCGGTTTGCCATCTGTTTTGCCCTCTGTTTTGCCCTCTGTTTTGCCCTCTGTTTTGCCCTCCGGTTTGGCATCCGGCTTTCCATCCTCGTTTGTGCCATTTAAATCGCTGCCGTTCATCTGATCAGGCTTCTCTGCATCATTGGGACAGACAAATCTGTCACTGTGGCCTTTGATAATGGGTTTGAGCCAGTCGCAAAGTCCACAGATCGCATCTCGCCAGCTCCATGTCGCATCCGGGTTAGTTGTCAATGCGGCTGAAGGTTGAAGGTTCAGGGGCGCAGCTGCACAAAGCCAGATGCTGTGCAGAAAGACAACAAGTGAAAGAAGACGCATCCTGAACTTGTGTGGGTTGAATGATTCAGCACTATGAGTTCTCGGATGTTGTGGTTTGTGGTGGCTTCCGTGCAGATACAGGAGTATTTATACTTCTCATTTCGTTGCATGAAGCCTCGAAAGTGTAATTTTATTATATTTTATTGGTTATGATACAAGCTTTCATGGAGCTAAAGTTAATTGTATCCTTCCAATAAATGTCTACCTTGGTCAGTTTTAGAGTTTGTCGATGTTACGTATTCTATCTTGTCCTCTACCCTTGGGAAGTGACTCACAGGCGTTGAGCCTTATTTATCAGAGGCCTCCACATCATCTGCTTGCCGAATCATGTTCATGTGTGTTCCTTTACCCCCTACACCGGCATAGGTTATTGACAGGTTAGTTTTGATCTACGATCAGCATGTCTTCGCTAATACCATAATCGGTAAAGACAGACCGCGATGATTCGTTGTACAAGAGGATTTTGGATCTTGTCCATTTTTTATGGCGGCTTGTTTCCCTCTTGGTACATGCAAACAGGCCTGGTGCATTGAATGCTTCGCGCACCATACAGTCAGCGGTGTTGGCCACTGAACGTTACACTCATTCACTCAGTCAAAGCTTGAAGGAGCCACCACTTCCACTGCACTACTAATGCAAACTTTTGGAGGAATGGGCCCACAAATCAGACATGCAGAAACAGCCTTCACTGTTGCGCATCACTCTTTTCTCAGATTTCCAAACAACGTCCACGCGATGATCGCAAACCCAACGCCATCCAACAATCACCATCTTCACTCTCACTCCTTCTTCACGATGTCTGCCTGCCACAACAATCAACGGCAGGGTCTGTCTCGAGGCGAACAACGCGCTCCCAACAGTACTCCCATCAACGCGGCCGATCGCCTGAAGCTCCAGGAGCTTGAGATAGCCTTCGCGAAGGCGAAGCGAGAACTTGAAGTGTTTTGCATGCAGACGGACCAGACTTCTTCACTTCTTTCTGGTGGTAGCTCTGATGACAACGGCCAAGACCACCACGGCCCCGATAATATCCCCGACAACTATTGTCCGAATTGCAGCAACCCTCACAAATCAGATCCTGTCGCTGAGAATAAGCACCGGCAACCTATCACTGGTGGGGTTTGCAGCGTGATCACCCGTGTGATGAATGCCCAGGGTGAATCTCAAGTCCGATACACCAACACCACCACCGGTGGCCGAAATGACGGAGAGTGGTATGTGTTTAACCATGAGGGAGGGTGCATGGGTACCTAGATCAGTGGTTCAATAGAGCGCTTGGCAGACCGCGTTCGTGAGGAATCTGGCTGCCAGAGAGTCTTCTGGAGTCTTTATCCCGACAATCCAGAGGAATTCAATCGTATTTTGATGAATCATACGCAGCTGAAACGGTCCAAAAACTCAGCCCATGACTTGGAAACTGGGGAGCCGGTGCTTTGAGCGCTGTCTCGGGTTGGCGGCAGCGAGGGCTTGCTCTCACCACTCTGGCGCCGTCAAGTGTCTGGCAACAGTTCACTGCTTGTGCCTCGCTGATGGATGAGTTGCAGCCGTGTCGCTATTGTAGCCTGCGGATGATGCTCCTTGCATCTCCTTCGAGGTCAGTCATTCCCAGTCGTTTTGGTCCAACGCTGACAACTCCCTTCCTTCAGAGTCCATCACCATCAGTACACATCCCTTTTTGGACGGCTCCCCCTCTGTTATTGGTTGTCGATGTTAAGCTTAATTGCCATGTGGGCTTTCGCGTGTCCAACGGGACATCGGGAAGGTGCGCCTCCACGATGGACGAGGTCCATTGAATGAGAACCGATGAATCAAGAGGGTACAACTGGATTATGGGGGTAAATACACATTGAGTCTTCCTTTGAAGTGAGGCTAATGGCTGACAAAATGTGCAGGCGCAAGCGAGCAGCCGCCGGTGGTCAACCTGGTCCAGTACCTTATCGATTACAGTCCTCTTAGGCCTTCTTCTCTACCCTCCTTGTTACTCTCAAGCTCACGGAATGATTTTAATTTGCTTTATGCAGTGTACAAGTATTGGTCTGCCCTTCATGCACCTGGCTTAGTAGATGTTTGAGGGATTCCTTCGTAGAATGAGAACATTGAGCTAGTCACATAACCGCTCATATCATTCATGTCTTCATTTGGCTCATGCATCCTCCCATTCTCCAGAGATATGTTGATAATCTTGTTCGAATTTACCGCCGTTACACTGGCAATCACATAAATCGGTTAATTACATCAGCCTACCGTATTTACATTTATAAGGCTTTTCCTTATTATAAAATATAAAGTATAATTATATAATTTTATTTATTTTATTATTTATATTTATACTTTGTATTATTCTTTTTTAAGTTTATAAGTTAACCTTAGATG